>CM040120.1:383722667-383947945 GCA_022559845.1 Amorphophallus konjac | reverse complement strand
CCGTTTGTTCTTCTTCCACCGGCGGGATTGCTTCTCGTTCGAGCCGGCGGTGGAACCGCCGGATTGCTTTCTTCTTTCCCCTCCCCCTCTTCTGTGGTGGTGGCTGGGGAGCCTCGTCGCCGGCCATGGTAGTAGTGGGGACGGTGGTCGCCGGTGGTTTCTCTCGGTTGGTTTTTGGGTGATGAATGTGGATTGAATGAAGGCCGTGACCGTTCGGTTTTATTTTTTTGAACGCTCAGGAAATGCGACGGTCTATCGACCGACCGTCACGTCATTCTGACGCGTCTGGATCTGACCGTTACATGTGTTGGCCCTGTTTTATTGAAGAATGTGAACCGCCTGGTTTATGACGGACTAGGGTGGTCCGTTACTTGATGTGATGCACGTACATGAGACCGTTACAAACTTGCAAGTTTCTTGATGAATTAAGTGGTCTAATTAATGTCAAAATGGTTCCAGTTTCTTCCATGTTGTTCCTTATTGATGCCTCTCGCATGTACAAATGGTTATGCCTTGATTCATGATCATATTTATTATTGGCTAAACCTATCTTTCATGAAGGAATTATGAGTGAAGTCATGCTTTATCATTCGTCAGGCAGGTAAGTCAGGTATTGTATCTCGTTCCCTCACTCCCTTAATGCATTACTATATGTTACTTATGATATATTACCTCGAGAACCGGCTAGTCATTCATGTGTCCTAGGATCTGATGTTCCCCTTAAACAAAAATGATGATGATCTAAGTTCACATGATTAATCGTTGGATAGGCCGTTAGATTGGAAAATTTTGGGGACGATGGTTCTATCTTGCACGCCGTGGTTGGAGATAGTGTCCTGACTCTGATTTCTCCGATCTAGCAATATTATTCTCGAGTATTTGATATTTTATCTTTCTTTGCACTTGTTTTGAAGATTTCTTTTTCCTTTAGCCCAGCATGCATCATACGCATTCTTTGAGCATTCATGAAGCTTCATCTGTTCAAGGTATCTCAGTGATGGTGAATAGTTGTGTTCTTGATTCTGGATAAGGAGAATTATTCCACTCTGAATTAGAAGGTTTCCTTCGATTTGCTCGCTTGATCTGGTTTGCTGAAGATTCCTGTCTGGAGTTTAGTCTCTTTCCTTTCCGTTGCCTCCGGCGGCTAGCCGTGTTTCCTTTCCTTAGTTAATTAGTTCCTCCAGACTCGCATCCCTTTGGCTGGCTATTTCCTTGTGATCAATTCGAAGTTTTCCAGAAAATTCCTATCACTTGTTGGTAAAGAACGGGTGTCGTTTACATTAACGCCCTCTTTTTGATACACTCCGCTTCGTTTCCGCTTCATCTTCATGTTCCATTTCACTTTCGCTTCACCTCCGCTCGCTCCCCCGCAAAGAGGACGTTAAGGAGGGGCATCTGTTGACACCCGTTTTATGCCCAATAAGTCGGGTCATCTCCTTGTTTCATTCTATACGATGCTCTGAGTTGTTCACCCTTCATTGAGTCTCTTGATTAGTTGAAGCCTATTTCTTGGGTCTGAATTCTTTGATCGGATATGGCTCTTGGTGGCGTTTCGTTGGATGAAGCTTAGCAAGCCCCTCATTTCATTCTTGAATCTCAATGATAATAACGGTCCCAGTCAGGCGCGTTGCTTCCTTCTGACAGATGGGTCCTGGACCGTTACTCTTTGAAGAGTCCTAAGGCTTAAACCCTCGTTGTAAAGCTTATCCTTTTGATTCCACGTTGATAATAACGGTCTGTCGTGCAACCGTTGTTTCATTCTGACGCCCCATGTCTTGGCCGTTGCTTCCTTGAAAAGTCCAACTTGTTGGGTCTTCTTCCCGTTGATCTTATCTTTTAGGGATAAGGTTGAAAGTAACGGATGGTTCTTGATGCGTTACTTCCAAGTGGCGGTCTGTCGTGCAGCCGTCACTTCCTTCCGAGAGTCCTGGCAGTTCAGGCCTTTTCTCTGCTACTCCGTGGTCGAGATAAGGATTTGGATTGACGATATCTCTTTCAAATCTGATCCTCAGGACCTCCCGTTCGACTCTTTGGACTCTTGATGATATTATCTTCGAGGATTTTGCTAAGAGTTATCTCTTTATCTTGTTTGAATTATCCTCTGCTCGACCTAAGAGTTTGAGGGTCTATAAATAGAACCCTTGACTTCATGGCCAAAGGGGGGGAGATTTTGAATTCACGACGAAGTGCTGCCAAACTCAGGAGCCATCTTCATCCAAGAGGAACTGCTTCCCACGTCCATCCATCTCATAATCAAGGGAGTACTTTGGTTTTGGTCTTTCAAGTTCATCATTGCATGTTTGAGTTCTTCCCTGGTTAGATTCTAATTAGAAATCCACTTAATGGAACTATTAAGAATTATGCAAAAGATGGAAAAGCATGCACACGGTGCAAAATAGGAGATGTGATCGCCAGAGACGCGAGGGCCTCAAAGAATATAACAATAATAAATGGAGGAGGGATCGCGAATATAAATACCTCAAAAGTGCGGGTGATGTGAGTTCTTCCTTCTCTTCAAATCGGCCGGTCGACGAAGAGAGTTCTTCAATTTGATTACCCTTGCAAAACAATCAAACACCAATAAAGAATATGGAATTAGAACATGGTGAGTGTAGCATCAAGTTCTTAATAGGATGAGCATGGAAAAAAATTGATTATGAACACACCTTAAGGGTAGTTGCCCTTAAACCCCTATGCAAAAGGGTGTGGGGTATGATGCATGAAGATGCAAATATGAGAATAAATGAAGGAGGGGAGAAGTGCAAGAGTGCACTATAGGGAGTCTCAATGTGATTGAGATAAAGAATTAACAGGAGAAAAACCGAACGTGCAGCATGCTTGCATATGAACTAATGATAATAACAATAAAAAAAGAGCAATAAAATAAAAAAATATTGTGCTTCTCTTGGCTTTTGGATGAACGATGGGGACGAGGCCTCGGTTGGATGAAGAGGTGAAGTGCACGAAGCCTTCTCCTTCGGCCAAGAACAGCAGCAGCACCCTGTAAAAGAAGAAAACAAAACACACAAGAAGAAAAACAGGGGGAAGAAAAAGCCTTCGGGGAAGAACCTCGGAGGGAAAAAAAAATTAAGAGAGAGGGAACCCCTATAACAGAGCCGAAGGGCTCTATTTATAGGGGAGAACCAAGAGATAGAAGGGATAAGAACGGGTAAGAGCCCAAGGAGGGAAAGATTAAGATGGAGCAGTGACCAAACAAAGCAAGGACTCTCTGGGAAAGGGCAAGGACTCTCTGGGAAAGGGCTGCGTTCGTTTAGAACCCAAAAGGTGAAACACGACCTAAACAAGGGCGTCAATTCAAGAATTGACGACCTGACCAAGGGCATTACTTAAAACACGCCTACAACAAAGGCGTCCAAAAAATAATTTTTTAGAAAAAACCTTCCCTTTATTTGACATTTGTAAAAGACGCCTGAGGGAGAAAACGTCACTTTTGGAATTGATGACATGCAAAGAGACGTTATTTTAATTTAACACAAATTTATTGAAAAAGACGCCTTGCACAAGGACGTTAAAATTAGCCAAAAAGAATTGACGACCTAATCAAGGTCGTTAATTCAAAATATTCAAAATAGGGTCATTTTTTATTTCTCAATATTATTTTCCCATTTTTTAGGTGGAGGTGCATCACATTGTGCTGATTCCAAAGACTATTTTTACGTATTTTTCTGACACCCGGAAGGCCACCAAATCATCTCTGAAATGAGGTTGAAAAAATAATATTAAAAAAAAGCAAATGAAATTGACGCCCTACGCACACGTCGTTACTTCAATTTTAAAAAATTTTATTCTATTCAAATTAAAAATAACGTCTTATGATAGGTCGTTAACTCCTAAAAAATTTCGAAAAAATTCTAGAAAAATCCAGAAAAATAGGAATTTATAAGAATGGACGCCCCTTACTACAGTCGTCAATTTTCTTTCTTATTTTCTTTGATTTTCTTTAAAAAATGACGCCCCCCTTCAAGTCGTTAATTCCAAAAATTCATAAAAATAGAGAAAAATATCCAAAAAAATTCAGGAAAATAGAAAAAAATAAGAAAAGGGAGAAAAAAGGGAGAAATCCAAGAAAAGTGTGAAAAACCACTCAAACAAATGTAATTTGAGTGTCAAATTGGGGCATTACAAGGTAATATGAGACGTGCTCACAGTAACGTCAATTTTGGCGTGTCTACAGCTGCGCCGCCTTGGCGTCTGCTTTGCAAGGGAGCAGAACAAACTGAAAAGTAGATGCCAAGGTGTGATGAGACACGCAATCAACATCACTTGATGAGAATGCAATCAAAAGCTCGAGATGAAGCAATCCCGGGAAATTCAATGAAATCAACGATGTTTGGATAAAAGAGGGAGTGTGCACGCGGGCACGAAGGAGATAAAAGAATGATCAACTTCCAGCGCGGTGGAAGTACCCCAAGTCACAAACCTGTAGGTTTCACCATTGGGGAGCGGTTACCAGCCAATGTGGACGTGCTGCAGCCAAGGTGGATCAAGGGAAAATGATTGAAATAAGATGATAGAAATCCAAATAAGGAGCTTTCGAGAAAATGACCCAAAACAGCGACAAAACGAACTGAGGATTCCATTCAGCAATGAATATCTCATATCTGGAAAGATTAAGATCAATTTGACTCTCCAAATCAGCTTATCAGAATGATTTTCCAACGTTGATTCAAAGTCCTACATGAATGCATGCTGGGTTTAAAAGGAAAAATTAAAACAAACGAAAATATAAGATAATCAAGGATAATATTGTTAAGCTGCCCAGACTAGGTCAAGAAACCGATTTCGCGAGCTGATACTAAGCCGAAGCCCGTTTATCCACGCACCAACCCGCAAAAGGGAACCATCGTCCCCAGTCTTGGACGGTTCAACGGCCTATCCGTATGACTAAGACTCCTCTGGAATCGTCATTATTTTTGATGAAGGGGAACTCAAATTCCAGATTTACCAAAGCCACAAGGTCCTTGATATAATCTAATAGCGTATGTAACATATAGTAGAATGCATACAGGGAGATGGTAGTGATAGTAATGAGCATGGGGGAACTGAGAAATGAGGTGCAAGCACCGTGGGGCTTGGATGATGACGCCCAGTCGGTGGGACCAAGAGCTTCTTCCTGCGCTCAAAAATTCATCAGCCAAGATATAAAAGATAACAAGCAATGAATAAGACATTTAAGCATAGCAAGCATAGCATGAATCAAAGCATCAATAGCAGGTATGTATCATATCATGAATAGCATTCAAGTGTGCACAGCGTGAAAGGCATGAATAACATTTAACATAGATAGCATCATTAAAGCATAGATAGCATAGCATCATTGTTTGTTGTTTGTCATGAGGATGACAACTTGGCTAATCAAGATTTGGAGTTGAATGATCAAGATCTGATAATACCCATCGGCGGAGTGATCAGTAAGATTTGATAAACAAGATTTGGAGATGAATAAAGATGTGATCAATTATGAACATGGAGAGAATCAAAAGGTAGATAGCAACGAATGGAGAGGACTCATCCCGTGCTCTTGGTCCTTGCAAAGTTGTTGTTCCTGCAAAAGCACCATCAGAAAATACAATGCAAATTTTTTTTAAATTTTGAAATATGCAAATTTTTATGAGTTTTGAAAATATTTCAATTTTTATGGATTTTTTTGGAAGATATCTGAATTTTTATTATGAATTTTGAAAATATTCATTTTTTTTTGGATTTTTTTTTTGCTTAGGAAATATTCAACTTTTTTTTCTTTTTTTCTTTTTTTTGTTTTTTTTTGAAAGAAATACTCTTTCCTTTTTTTTGGATTTTGGTTTAGACATTGTTAATGCAGCATCAAAGGGTGTTTTTGAACCACTGGCTAGGGGTCCTCGTTCCTTCCCCTTTCGCTAAAATTACCCAAAGCCGAGCGTGCATTGAAGGGTGGCGCCCTATAGCTGACTGCCCTTGATTAACGGTGCCCCTACCAAGGCCATACCCGAGAAACATTCGGTCTTAGAGGGAGAAGAGAAGAATAATTGAGGATAAGCTTTATGTAGGATGGGAGATGTCGGGACTTGAATTCCTTCCAAGGTGTTTCCCCTCAAAGAGGTAGTCTGTTGTGCCAGGACTTTGTGCCTTTGATTTTTAGACCCTTGACATGCATACGACCAGGGTTTTCCCTGCGGGGACTTTGCCACTCTTGACATGCCATAATTCACAATTTTGCTTTTACCGAAATTTTGACTTGACTTTCATAATAGCCCTTTTGGCGAGATGTATCATGAAATTTGATTTTAGTTTGGGTCAAGACTGCCCCTATTTGAGACTCCTCTCGTATTGGGGATTACCGAGGTTGGTCATCTCATCCGTCAACCTCTTGCCCCTGCATTCGGCCGAGTAAAGAAGAGAAAAGACTTTCAGGAATTCTCATGGCATGGCCAAAGTAGCAACGGTGTTTAACCAAAGGAGCCGGCTAAGGACGCCGTGAAGTGTGTGGAATGCCCAGCTAAGGGTTGCTCTTAACAAGCAGGGAAAGAATGTCGAATTCCCAGCACGGGATTCTTATAACCAAAGTGCTGCAGAAGCAAGCCTAAAGACTCTTTTTAAACAATGATTCAATTAAGCCTAAGATAAAGATCTAAAACACCACTCTTAATCTTGTTAAGGAGCACTTTATTTTGAAAATCATGCGTGAAGAACGTGACGAAAATGCATAAGAGTGCATACTTACGCCAATATGTTACCTTGCGACCTTTCTTGAAATAGTTGCCGCGAGAGGCGGGGTTGATCATCATGGGATTTGTCCTCTTTCGCAGTCAAAAGGATTGGAAGCAAAGGATTTGAAAGTGGCTTAACAAGAAGGAGTGGTACCAAGACAAGACTCAGACGAATAAGGAGAAAAGGAAGAGAGGCGAGGGCTAGAACTCCCTCACTAAGGTGTGGAGACCCTGATCACATGAAAGGTCTACAGAAGAAGCGGAGAATTAGAAGGAGGAGTGAGGACTAAAGTCTCGGAAGTAGTGGGAGAAAGGGCAGATACCCAAGGTAGTGGATGTGGAAGAAGTTGGGTCAGACCCATGATCAGGAGGAATTAGAAGAAAAAATTGATAGATGGAAAGAGGCGGATCCGGAGGGTCTGGCGGCAGAGGAGGAGAATCGTGATAGGAGGAATCCGGAGGCTCCGGAGGGATAAAATATCGAGGGACGCGGTGCCCTGGGAAGAAATATGCAAAAAAATGGTGAAAAACGAAGAAGAGGACAAAGGATGTGATATCCTAGAGGAGCAGGAAGATGAGACGGAGGAAAGATGGAGGGTCCGGAGGTTTCGGAGGAATGGAATGCCGAGGGACGCGGTGCCCGGGGAAGAATGGATGAAAAGGATTAGGAGGATCCGGCGGTTCTGGAGGGATGGAATGCCGAGGGACGCGGTGCCCGGGGAGAAGAGAAAAATCCGGAGGTTCCGGAGGAATAAGACAGAAAGGGGCGCGATGCCCAATGGATAAAGAGAGGGGTGAAAGATCCGGAGGTTCCGGAGGAAGCAGATACCGAGGGACGCGATGCCCTGGGAGAATCAGTAAGAAGCCCATAAGATCCGGACTTGAGGGTGTGTAGGGGCGCGATGCCCAAAGAGCAAGATCCGGAGGTTCCGGAGGAAGCAAATACCGAGGGACGCGATGCCCAAGGAGGAAGTCCGAAAATTCTGGGAGAACGAGATGAAAAAGGGCGCGATGCCCTAGTAGGATAAAGGAGAAATCCGGAGGGTCCGGATGCAGGAGTTGGAAAGGGGCGATGCCCTGAGAAGAGATTGGAAAGGGGACAATGCCCGAGCAATGAGGATGAAGATGAATAGGATGGGAAATGCGTGATATCCGGAGGTGCCGGAGGGCGGGGAAGATACGGGTTTAGAAACCCGGGAAGCTGGATGTGCAAATGTATGCGAATGTAATGCAACAGATGTGATGAATGCATGGATGCAACGGAATGCATGAGATGCAAAGAATATGATGAACATGAAGGGCGAGAGGATGAGATCCTCCTCCTTACCCCTGGAGTGGCCCATGAAGAATCGGTGACAGAGGAGAATATGGGTGGAGTTGAATGGAAGGTGGATAAAAGAGTGGAAGGCCCCTTAGCACTAAGATAACTGCCCCTCCACGGCAGTGAAAAAGTATAACCAATCGGCCCAAAAAAAGAAGCTTCAATAATAAATGACAACCCTCTTGAAGAGTGAAGAGTAATAATGTGAGGGAGTTGGGAAGTTGGGACAGGAAGCTTTGCCATGTCCATTGATTGCGGCATATAAAGAATGTTGGCAAAAATGGGCATTCGCCCCTTGTATGGAAGAATGAATTCAGGATTTGAAAGTTGGAGCAAGGGGTGCCCTGCCCTGCCCTTGGGTGGCATCAACGCTTGGCATTCTTCTCTAGCGAGCAGTGGCGGCTTGACCTCTTCAGCCGTGCTTGGCCCCATAACCCGGATTGACATCCGGCAAATGAACTCTTGCATCTTGAACTGCACGGCAATGGCCAAATTCTTCTTTCGCGGCTCTTGATCATCCTTGGCACAAGTGCTTGTAGAAAGCCTCCCATTCCGAGTGGTAGGGGAAGGTGAAGCGGAGGCGGAAGGCTCCATGGATAGTAGGGGTATAATGGAAGGTGTTGGAGAAAAGGTGAGTGGAAGTGGAGGTTTAAACACATCGAGCTTTTCCTTTTGCTCGGAAGCAGTCGGGATTGGCTTGAGTGCAAAAAGGGGTGGATCCTGCTCAGGATTAACCATGGGTAAGGGTAATAGGTTAGGTGGTGAAATGGGAGTGGCCAGGTTTGGGGTTACAGGTGTAATGGAGGGTTGAGGTGGCGGTAACGGGAGACTAATTGGGGAAGGTTCGATGGCGGACTCGGTGGAGGGCGGTGGTGTGGAGGTTAATGGCTTAATGAGTGGAGGTTTAGTGGAAGGCTCAGGGAAGGCTGGTGTCATGAAGGTTAATGGTATAGTTGGTGGAGGTGTAATTGGTGGAGGTTCGGTGCGGAGAAAACGCCGAATGGGGTGAGCGGCGTTAAGGATAGGAGGAGACTCCAGATGTACCGGCGCGGGTGATTGGAGTATCGACCCATCATCCTAACACCAACTAGTCTCATAAACGGGGGTTGGATTGGGTATGGTGGCTTCATCCTGAGCAGGGGGTTCATCAAATAGTAATGGGGGGAGAGGGAAACGAAGGAAACTCGGAAGGGGTGCCTGCGCAGCTTCATCATCGTATATTGCTTCAAATTCTTCAATCACCGGCTCTTGCTTGCTTGAACCGTCGATGCCGTAATCTTCTCTCCTGTTTTTCCACTCTTTCTCCATCTTTGTAATGTCATTTAAAGCAGCATGAATGGGATTGACTGGAGTAGGAGGAGCGGGCCGTGGGCTCGTAACCCTCTTTAATTGTTCCTCCAAAGAAGCGACTTTGTCGATAAGAGCTTGCTGGAGGGGTGTGACTTGAGCAATAGGGGGTTGGTAGGGCCTTGAAGGAGGGGCCGTATAAAAAGGCCGTGGAAGGGGATTAATGGGCCGACCCATAGAAGAACTCGGATGGGCCGGATTGCAAGGAATAGATGGGACTTGGGGCCGTGATGGAGGAGGAATAGAAGGAGGCGGGTGTCGGACCACCCGAGTAGGAATATGAATAGAAGAGGGAAGTGGGTGATGGGCCACCCGCATAGGATTGGAAGGAGGATGAGATGAATGAGATGCACCCTCAACAGCGGCCTTAAGGGCTTGGATTTGCTGAGGGGTAAGATGATCTAATGCATGAATGATTTGGGAAACCTTCTCATCATTGGGACGAGACGGTCCCGTAGGAGTAGTGGCTCGCGATTGGATTGAAGGACCATGGGATTGGATATTGCCCATGGGTCGGGCAACACCGTAAGAATGAGGACGTGGTCCTTTGAAAGAATTATGGTGAGAATGATGAACATGTTGAAATTGAGGGGAATAAGATGTGCTAGGTTGATCACCCTCATGAACATTAATTGAGTTGAACATGTTGACTTTCTTATCAAGGTAATCCAAATAATTCAATGTGCAATCAAAACAATTCACAGAAATAGCAAACAAGTTGGGATGGTTACCTTTGACTTCTTATGTTTGAACCTTGGTGAATTAAGGATTTTTAACAAAATTATGATTCACACAAGGGAGGAACCTAGTTTCAAATGTGATTCCAACTCCGGTGCTAACTAGGAACACTCTCTCACCGTGTATGGCCAACTAAACCCGAGACTTGAAAGGGTACAACCTGCCCGGCATCCGTGAGGGAATCCACGGGTGCGGGG
Organism: Amorphophallus konjac; assembly: GCA_022559845.1. Lineage (NCBI taxonomy): Eukaryota > Viridiplantae > Streptophyta > Magnoliopsida > Alismatales > Araceae > Amorphophallus > Amorphophallus konjac. The sequence goes on along the minus strand of CM040120.1, from coordinate 383,937,635 downwards.
ACTTACGGAGGCTTGGTTTAGGAATTTCCAATCCAAAGAGACGGAGTGCTCAATGGAGGGTCCTTCCTTCACCAAGAGGGTGTGTGGAATCCTAGTGTAGAGAGAGGAGGTCTCCCGAACCAATGCAAATGAATGAATGCAGGGTAAACAAACCAACCACAACAATATGATCAATCAATGAATATAAGTATGAATCAACATGAAAAAGCCACCCACGGGGGGGTCTGTAAACCCACAAAAAAAAGACGCCCTGGCAGGGGTCACTACCAAGAAACAGACGACAGCGTGGCTATCGTGAATCGCTATGAGGGGCCCAGGGGCAGTGAAAAATGCGCCTTAGGGTGAGGCACTGTATATAAAGGGACGCCCTTGGGTGAGGGCGTCAAATCTAAAATCGCGCCTTGATGTGAGGCTCTAAGAAACAAAAAGACGCCCTGGGGAACGGCGTGAATTCACATAAGCAGCAGATATGATGGAAGGCGCCCTATCAGAAGGCGTTAAACAGGAATAAGACGCCCTGGGTTAGGGCGTTAAAAGAAAACGCGCCTCTGACAGAGGCGTTAATTCCCAGAAAGACTCCACGGCCAGCAGTATCAAACACTCACAGTCACAGGCAATCAACAAATATATGAATTAAGATATTAGCATGCTCATCAAAAAAATTTTGGACAAGTGGAAATTCTAAAAAACCTATCAAATTGACAGATCACATGGGGAGAGTGCAATGCACAATGGAGGGTGCCCGTGGGACACAAAAAGGAGACGCACCGTGGGTGCAAAAGGGGAGATGGCACACGTGGGTGCCCAAGGGAAAGGGTAATCAAAAGAAAAACGAAAGGGGTCCCACCGTGATCGCCAATTTGTAGATTCTAATTAGAAATCCACTTAATGGAATTATTAAGAATTATGCAAAAGATGGAAAAGCATGCACACGGTGCAAAATAGGAGATGTGATCGCCAGAGACGCGAGGGCCTCAAAGAATATAACAATAATAAATGGAGGAGGGATCGCGAATATAAATACCTCAAAAGTGCGGGTGATGTGAGTTCTTCCTTCTCTTCAAATCGGCTGGCCGACGAAGAGAGTTCTTCAATTTGATTACCCTTGCAAAACAATCAAACACCAATAAAGAATATGGAATTAGAACATGGTGAGTGTAGCTTCAAGTTCTTAATAGGATGAGCATGGAAAAAAATTGATTATGAACACACCTTAAGGGTAGTTGCCCTTAAACCCCTATGCAAAAGGGTGTGGGGTATGATGCATGAAGATGCAAATATGAGAATAAATGAAGGAGGGGAGAAGTGCAAGAGTGCACTATAGGGAGTCTCAATGTGATTGAGATAAAGAATTAACAGGAGAAAAACCGAACGTGCAACATGCTTGCATATGAACTAATGATAATAACAATAAAAAAAGAGCAATAAAATAAAAAAATGTTGTGCTTCTCTTGGCTTTTGGATGAACGATGGGGAGGAGGCCTCGGTTGGATGAAGAGGTGAAGTGCACGAAGCCTTCTCCTTCGGCCAAGAACAGCAGCAGCACCCTGCAAAAGAAGAAAACAAAACACACAAGAAGAAAAACAGGGGGAAGAAAAAGCCTTCGGGGAAGAACCTCGGAGGGAAAAAAAATAAGAGAGAGGGAACCCCTATAACAGAGCCGAAGGGCTCTATTTATAGGGGAGAATCAAGAGATAGAAGGGATAAGAACGGGTAAGAGCCCAAGGAGGGAAAGATTAAGATGGAGCAGTGACCAAACAAAGCAAGGACTCTCTGGGAAAGGCAAGGACTCTCTGGGAAAGGGCTGCGTTCGTTTAGAACCCAAAAGGTGAAACACGACCTAAACAAGGGCGTCAATTCAAGAATTGACGACCTGATCAAGGGCATTACTTAAAACACGCCTACAACAAAGGCGTCAATTCAAAAAATAATTTTTTAGAAAAAACCTTCCCTTTATTTGACATTTGTAAAAGACGCCTGAGGGAGAAAACGTCAATTTTGGAATTGATGACATGCAAAGAGACGTTATTTTAATTTAACACGAATTTATTGAAAAAGACGCCTTGCACAAGGGCGTTAAAATTAGCCAAAAAGAATTGACGACCTAATCAAGGTCGTTAATTCAAAATATTCAAAATAGGGCCATTTTTTATTTCTCAATATTATTTTCCCATTTTTTAGGTGGAGGTGCATCACATTGTGCTGATTCCAAAGACTATTTTTGCGTATTTTTCTGACACCCGGAAGGCCACCAAATCACCTCTGAAATGAGGTTGAAAAAATAATATTAAAAAAAGCAAATGAAATTGACGCCCTGCCCACACGTCGTTACTTCAATTTTAAAAAAATTTTATTCTATTCAAATTAAAAATAACGTCTTATGATAGGTCGTTAACTCCTAAAAAATTCCGAAAAAATTCTAGAAAAATCTAGAAAAATAGGAATTTATAAGAATGGATGCCCCTTACTGCAGTCGTCAATTTTCTTTCTTATTTTCTTTGATTTTCTTTAAAAAATGACGCCCCTCTTCAAGTCGTTAATTCTGAAAAATTCATAAAAATAGAGAAAAATACCCAGAAAAATCTAGGAAAATAGAAAAAAATAAGAAAAGGGAGAAAAAAGGGAGAAATCCAAGAAAAGTGAGAAAAACCACTCAAACAAAGGTAATTTGAGAGTCAAATTGGGGCATTACAAGGTAATATGAGATGTGCTCACAGTAACGTCAATTTTGGCGTGTCTACACTCTGGTTTTTTCTCAATCAAGGCATGTCCCTCTTCCTTCTCCACATTTTTCACTGTCCTCTAAGCATATGAACATCTTCCCAAACTTTTAAAACACCCAGAGGGGTTAAAAAACCAAAACTCCCCGGTAATTCCCTCTCCTTTTGATGATATTGAGTCCTTTGAGAATTGATGCTATGCTTGTGAAAAGGACTAATTGAGGTTATTGTGTTTGGTCTTTCTACATCTTTGGCAGGTTTACAGGTTCATTGACACGAGGCCCAGGTCTTCTAGCCGGCTGGAAGAATTGGAGTTAAAAGAATTCAAGCTTTGTTACTGCAGGTTATCTGACGGCCTTGTGCAGGCGCGTCATTCTCCTCCGGCGGTCTATCGTGTGGCCGTCGCTTCCAAGCGACGCACGGGGTTCTGGCCGTTACTTATAAGTTGATCTGAGGCTTTCTCTGGTTTTCTCTCCCGTGGGCAGGTGTTTCATCCACCTATTTCCAAGGTATATTCAGGTTCTTTTGACTTGTTTTACTTTGGTGGCGATCACATCTTTCCTTGGTATTGGGCATTAGCTGTCTTCTTCATCATATCTTCCTATTTTCCTTGCTTGTTCCACCTTCACGGTGTGTTTTTATTTATTCCTTGTTCCACGCCCCGGCGTGTGTTTTCCTTTTCCTTAGCGTAGTTGGATTGAGATAGCATGCCCATGCTAGAGCTAGCTATGATTGCCTAGGTTCATGATCACATGTTCATAGGTTTGAGTAGATCTTTGATTGTTTGTTTGTTATCTTACCATATCACTCTCCAAACCTCAAAAGAAAGATAGAAGATAGACAAATAAATATCAACACACACGGAAAAGCCGATACCCTCGACTCATTGCCTGTTTCTCAACCGCGCAGATCCGCACGTTTCCCTCGCTTAGGGACGTCTACGAGCTAGAGTCCCAAGTTCGCGTCCCGTCCCGCATCAAATTGGTATCAGAGCGAGTCGAGTCTAGGGTAGCTTGTCCAAGGTGTCGCATTGCACCCTTTATCCGGTATATCAAAAGGTGTTCCCGGAACGATAGGTTACGCCTATTGGGAAGGTAGCACACTTGCGTGAGTTCGGTCTTCGGATCATACCTCCGCCACGTGCTAGATATTGGTTACGTCTAGGTTTATCACTTCACCTTGGCCGGTGTCTTCCAACCCCTTGTCATTCGCATGTCTAACTATCCGCCAGCCCCATGGCAGACCCCCGAGTCCATAGTCCCGATGAGCCATCTATGGCCGACATGTTCCGAATTCTTATGGAAAAGCTTGATGGGTTGAGTACACAAGTTGATAAGTTGGATGGGTCGATTACGTGTGTCGATGGCCTAGGCACACGGTTGGAAGAGAGGAGAGCGACCTTTGACCGGGATAGGAGGACTTGCACCTTACACCTACCACAACCGGAGCCTGCTCATGTAGCCCCCCATAGTGGGAATAGCCAATTCCCCGGCCAATGTCTTTCCCAATCCCCTATCTTAGAAGGTACACATTCCGAGGATGCCCCACCCGGGCTTATTCTAGTAAGTTATGAGGCCCACCAAGAGTTGGCCGAGGAATACCTCACTGATGTTTTGGGGTTAGAGAGCGATCCAATAGCGAACCAGGGTCTGTTAGACACCCCAACCCCACTGGTCATCCCAGAGCTGTCTGCCCGACCCACTTTATCCTCGGTGGATGAGCCATCTGTCGACCCCACGTAGTCAGCCATTCCACTTCTACCAGTCTCTCCTACGGTAGCGCAGTCGTTAGTGACTACCGTATCATTGTCAACACCTTTTGTTGACGCGATATGGTTTGATTTCTGCCATGGTACGAAAGACAGCATCCGAACTTCCTTCTTGTCGTGCTTCATATCAAACGTCCGGATGACTTTCCCATCACCCACCTTCTTGTCCTCACACATTTCTGTACCCGAGGACCAGTCTTCCCCAACCGGAGACGGTTGACGAGGGATGAGGCTCATGGCATCAAGTTGTGGGTCAGTCTATCTTTACACTTAGTGTATGTAGACGGTGTCCGAAAATCATACCGAGTCTTCCTTAGTAAGTCTAAGGTCATGTGTGAGTTTTCTTTTTGATTGTCATCCAGTCTGTTGGGAGTCTGCATACGTAGAGTCGAGTCGGTCTAGTGCATGCTCACGGTGTCAGTCCCTTTCGAGTGTGAGGCAAGTCAAGTCTAATGTGTACGTTGTAGACTTGCCAGAATTTGGGATCGACTCTACCATTCTACCTCTAGGATCAAGTCACATGAAGGGACCCAGCGGTGATTCCTAGTGAGTCTTTGAGCCGTCTTCCCCCTTTGAGAGTGACCCCACCTCGGAGTGTCCACCACTAGCCTCATTCCCACAGCAGCATGTGCATATCGAATATATACGGGATGAGCAGGTGACGATTACTTGGAGTGGAGCATACTCCGCGCTACCTGGTATAGTGTCCGATCTACAGGAGCCACACGAGCAGCCGCACCCCTTACTCGATAGGGTCGAGCTCTTCCCACCCGGGGAGAATTGATGGGAATCAACACCGAGCACTAACATTTTATTTTTCTATTTGTGTCCTTTTTGTTTGCATTTATATCCTTGGTTAATTGGGTTTGCAATTGTATGGCAATTATAAGCTAATTTGTTAGTCTTTAGGAATCTTTGGGTTTCCTTGCAAAAAGGCCTTTGAATTTCTATGTAAAATGCCAGTAGGTCCAGCAGGGTCTCCCACCCTATTTCTCATTGGTCCACCTAGGATCATGGGCCATGTGGGGCTAGTTCAAAGTCCAAAATTGGACCTGGACCAAGAAGACAAAGTCCACTTGGCCACCTTGGTCAAGCCCCCCCTTATTATTATTTATTTCTTGTAATTTGACCACATGGGAGGACTATTTCCTATACCCCATTTGCCCCTCCATAACCCTAGATCTAGGGGTAGTTTAGGTCTTTTATACATTTCTATAAATCCCTTGTATTTCTATTTTTGATAGAATTAATGAGAATAATTTGGTGAAAAATACAAGGAGCCTTGGGCACCCCCCTCTCCCTCTCCCTCTTGCAGCAGGATTGCTGTGATTTCTAGGGTGGATTCCCTACAAAAACTTAGTGGATTCCAAGGTTTATCTCATCCTCTGGGTGTGAAGCTCAGCCATCTCCGCCGCCGCCACCGTTCGTGCCACCAACGAGCTGCCACAAGCCACCCTTCCCCTTGCTATCCTGAACCACGAAATCTAGAATAACAGCCTAAAGATCAGGTTGGTCCCCCCCGTTCAGAGCTCTGATTGAGCTGAGATTTTGAGGGATTGTTCCCCTTTGTGTTAGCTTTCCATCCATATAAATGTTGTTCCATTCCACCATTGTTTGCTTTTTTTCCCGACTTTTAATCTCCACCCTGTGCAATATGTCATTTAGCATATCTGCGAGATAGGTACATGTTTCTATATTTTTCCACCCTTCAACCCTCAACAGAAAAATCCCTAAAAAGTTTTGCATGTCCCTCACATCCCCTTCTATTTCCCATAAAATCCCCAGCTCCCAGATCTACCACCTTCCCCTCAGTCAAATTTCATTTTCAGACAGATCTTGTTCTTCCATGTGTGTCTGTAATTCTGAGCCAGAAATATCTACAACCCACAGTCATTTTCATTTCTAATCCGTCTACTAGATGGAACTGAAATAATTATATGTTGTATCCCTTTGAGTCCTCTATCCATCGGTACCAATTTTGCCTCGATCTGACATCGGATATGGGCGCAAAAATTCTTTTCGTGGAGGCACGCATTCTTGCTCCGAGCCAAGCCAGAAAGAAGGTGTTGGGAAATAATTCCCAATAATATATCAAAGCTCTGATTCAGCGACCGCCACTACTGGCAGTCGACCAACGATGTCCCGTCATTGTCCCAGCCAAGCGCCGCCTTCAGAAGATCCCAAGATGATGACGTCCCTTTGGAGGACCTCGTACGTTATCCCGCCAGCCTGCAAATCGCAGATCTAGACTTGCTATCTTCAACCGCCCAGAACCCCTCCAATATGCTGCCCGTCAAGCCAGAATCGGCACTTCTGGACCGCTGTTGTGGCCTGTTACCTGATAGAGTAGATGGATGCTCTGATGCCCATAGATAGAGTATCTATAGACGATCTAGAGGGGGTTGAATAGATCGGTCACCCACTAAAACTTACTACAGCAGAAACAGTTGCGAAAAATAATCAAGATGCTGAAGGATGACTGGAAGGCACTTAATCACAAACAGAATGAAACAAATTAAACAGATCGGCTCTCACGCGATCCTAAGCAATCATCTACTGAGCGATGAACAAAGATAAATGACAAGTGCAAACCACATTCAATCGCACAGTGGATAGTAGAATTTTAGGTGGTTCGATCTCAAACCCGAGATCTACATCCACCACACACTCAAACTAGAGTGTCGCTTAACTGCTGATCCACAACTTTCGCTGATCCATAGCTTTGGGGTAAAACCCTACAAACTGCTAGGCCTTACAGCTTACTCCAACCAGAGGATACCACACCTCTGCAACTGTTGGGGCTAACAGCTTTTACCCGTCTAGAGGATACCACACCTCTACAACCGCTGAGGCTTACAGCTTTACCCGTCCAGAGGATACCACACCTCTGCTCGCTGAGCGTCAAAGCTTGCTCCGCTGACAAACAGCTTGAAAAAAAGAGTTTCTAAAATGAAAAAGAAACAAGCGAAGAAACAAGAATCCACGAAGGAATATAGCTCAACACTGAGTGAATTCAGCTTCGGTTCTGAACCTAGAGACTGAAGAGCAACCTTTCTCTTTCAATTCTCTCAAAACACTTCTCCGAGAACTCTCCTTCTTTTTTGCTCTCTCTGTCTTCTTTTTCTCTCTGGATCGTACAGGTGCTAGCTCTCACTGCTTCAGCTCTCAATAACGCAATCTTCTCTTCTGGCATGATCAGTCTTCTCTTGAAGGAGAAGCTTCTTATTTATAGTAACAGTAGAGAGGTAGGGCGTGTGCTCTCCACGATTCCCGCCTAAACACCTTGGTCACATGGAAGCATCCCAACTTACTGCTTTACACATGTCACGATCCTGGTACCTCCTCTAATCTTGGATCACATGCCATTCTTAATTTTCACGAAAAGGCATCTGTCAAGGAATCAGACATAAAGTCACTTATAGACAGTTATACGAAATGTAAAGAGATTGCACGGAGTAGATATTCTTGACAGAACTTAATTGCACAAATTCAATATGACGTTCACACACACATGCACAGACTTAACATTCATGCACAAGCAGATGAGAGTTGAATTTCAACACAAGGCCTACGGATGCACTATATATATATATATATGCAATGTGCAAGTGTTGCACAGACCTGGTCAACTCGTGAGTGGCCTTGTTTAGACTACGACTGTGCGAAGATGAGAGTTGAACAGACTTAATGTGCTCGGTGCAAGTATTGCACTGACTCGATGACATGCCACGAGAGGCGTTGCACTGACTTAGCTATGTGTGACACAACCAATGCACCGACTAGCTCAAGAAGGAATGCACAGACTCTATGTGCATGGTGCAAATATTGCACCGACTCGAATGCGTGCGACTACGGTTATTGCACCGACTTAGAGCCTCATGTGCACAAGATCGAGCATGAGGCAAAACTTGCATCGATGCAAGAGTTGCACCGACTTGTGTCTACCTAATACAAAGATTGCACAGACATGCAAGACTTGAACGTTTGAAGTATGCACCGACCTCATGAATGTTTATTGAATGAAATCGGACCATGCACCGACTAAGGTTAGTGCATTGATGAAAGTTGCACCGACTATATGATCACATGCACGGACCTTAATTAGGATATAGCCATACTATCATCGACCTTATGCATGGTAACTTATAGTGTTTGCTATCATCAAAATCACAAGGGCACAAAAATCTCCCCCTTTTTGATGATGGTAACACCAATGGACAATGCATATGTAGACTGATGCATCTTTAAAATGCCCCCCCTGAAAATATGACTCAGAAACAAATTCTCCCCCTTTATGACTCTCTATCCCCCTTTCCCCCTTTGAAGAGATAAACAATTCTCCCCCTTTGACTTCAACAAAAAGGAGGAAGGGATATGGAAATCAGGGAGGATGAATGAGACTAAATAACATTGTATGCAATGGTTCAAGAAATGAGCAGATTATAACACAACCCTTAGGATATAAGAGTCAACAATGTGCATTCTTAATTAAATTCAGGTTTAACAGTTATAGAAAGTAATGTAAAGCAATTGACTTCCTGAAATAGGGCTATAGACTCCGTTTATAGCAATGAACCTAAAACACATAGCCATAATAAACTAAGTCAGGACAGTACCCTACTGATTTTAGAAACAGTGAATATCAAGGAAGGTCACTTGAATTTGTATTGAAGCTAAACAATTGACACTCAATGACTTTTATTTTCAAAAGGTTACAGCAGTTCTTTTTCATTTTTGGGTTTCTGAATCTGAACTTAGTGACAGACAAGTGTCATTTATGCCGTTGACATTCGGTGTACAACTTGATTAGAGGTCAGTACCCCCAGCTACTAAGCATAAACTACTATATCTGTTTCTGATCAAAAACTACAAAGGTAGTTTGCACTTTTGACATTAAGGGTACACCTTGATTAGAGGCCAGTACCCCTAGTTACTCAGTGAAACCACCCCTACAGATTTGACCAAATGAATAGAGTTAACCTGAGTCACTTCATGACTTGAGGTATTCTCCATTTCTTTGATGGAGGCCTCAGTTTCTCAGTGCAATTAAGTCATTGCTCTGCCACTTTGTTCATTTCTTTTTTTTTAATGATCTTATTTCTGCTGCCCTTACAACTTTTAGAGTGACTATTTAAAGACAATACACACTCTAGTTTTTTCATCTAGACTTCACTAAGTCTGTTATGTTCAGGTACAGTGAAGACTTTTTCTATTCTAACTATCAGTAAACAAAGTTAAGAGCTATAAACAGTTTCTAACACCTTATTTTCTGATGAACGGTCTCTGAACTCTTCAGTATATTAAGGTTAAACCTTCAATTCAGTCAAGAAGCAACTCTGATTCTTATAAATGAAGAGTTGCGATAACTGCAGCTTACTTTAATGAATCGATAGCAAGAATGGTATTCAATCAGGGTGAAAGAAATAATCATTAAAGCGCAGGAGCAACTTAAAGAATTTTCAAGAATAAGTCGAATGAAAATGATGTCACGAGATAGGAGCTTATGAGATTGAAAAGAGAGAGTGGAAAGAGTTGAACTTTGATCAGACATCACTCAACTCCCCCTGACAACATGATGCATCGACCTTATCATGCATGAGGAATGTAGTGCATCGACCAGAACGTGCAGAATGTAGACATTGCACCGACCTATATATATGTGTGCGGTATGCAAGTGCACCGACCTACATGTGGCTTGAGTACGATATGCACTGACCTATATGCTGAATGCTCATGCAGTTCATCGACTATGTCTAAGACATTCAATGACTTATGCTCGATGCAAAACATGCAATGACTAGAATGCTTACACAATGCAACTGTGAAAAATAAATGCTCATGCAATGCATCGACTAGGTGCAAGACGTGCATCAACTAAGACTCTGTGCAACTCATGCACCAACATCAGAAGTAGTCTGCGCAAGACATCAAACAACCACTGTACTCAGTGCAAAACAATTATTCAAGCATCAAACATTCTTTATTCAGAATTTAAAGAACAGGCTGACACAATCATCTCAAAACATTTCAACAAACAGATTAAGAATGAAATTATTCATCATTTTCCTACTGAAATTTGCAAAGCCCCAATTCTCTTCTTAAATATTTAAATCATTCATTTCTAAGGGACTTGGTAAATATATCAGCAATCTATTTTTCAGTTTCAACAAACACTAATTCAATTTCATTTTTGCTCACTACATCTCTAAGAAAATGGTGTTTAATTTCGATGTGCTTAGTCCTAGAGTGGTGAACAGGATTTTCCAGTGTTATCACATAGAAGTGGAATGCATCCCAGATTTATCTGATAATCTGAGAGCTGGTGTTTAATCCATAGTACCTTGGCAGCACAGTTCCCTGCAGCAACATACTCTGCCTCTGCAGTGGAAAGTGTCACTATGTGTTGCTTTTTAGAAGCCCAAGATTCTAGGCAACCACTTAGGAATTGGCAATAGCCACTAGTGCTCTTTCTATCTACCTGACACCAAGCATAGTCCGCATCAGTGCAGGCTAGAAGCTCTAGCTCACACCTAGCAAGATACCATAAGCCTAGTTCTTGGGTGCCTGATAAATACCTAAAGATCCTTTTCACTGCTCCAAAGTGTGATTCCTTAGGACTAGCCTGAAATCTAGCACATAAACACACTGCAAATTGAATATCATGCATAGATGCGGTGAGATACAAAAGGGATCCGATCATACCTCTGTATAGCTTTTGATCCACAGGGTTACATTTGGTATCTTCATCAAGACTTGTTGAAGTACCCATTGGAGCTGCAATGTCCTTGAGGTTGTCGAATTTATACTTCTTCAGGAGGTCCCTTATGTATTTGGACTGAGTGATAAAGGTTCCATCTTTGTTTTGTGTCACATGCAGTCCAAGAAACAGTTTTAGCTCACCCATTGAGCTCATCTCAAATTCTTGTGTCATAAGTTCAGAAAATTCCTTACACAATTTAGGATTGGTTGAACCAAAAACTATGTCATCCACATAAATCTGAACAATGAGAATGCCAGGATGACTTACCTTGGTGAACAAAGTTTGGTCAACCTCATCTCTTGTGAATTTCTTCTCGGTAAGGAATCTGCTGAGCCTGTCATACCAAGCTCTTGGAGCTTACTTCAAGCCATAAAGATCTTTATTCAATTTAAAAAATGAGAAGGGAAATCTAAGCATTCAAATCCAGGAGGTTGTCGGACATAGACATCCTCTTTTATTTCCCCATTGAGGAAAGTAGATTTTACATCCATCTGCTGGAGAGTTATTCCAAAAGAGCATGCATAAGCCAAAAATATTCTAATTGCCTCTAACCTGGCTACAGGGGCAAATGACTCTTCAAAGTCAATTCTGAATTCCTTGTTGTACCCCTGAGCAACAAGTCTGGCCTTATTCTTCACTACTTTACATAGCTCATTAGTTTTATTTCTAAAAACCCATTTTGTTCCAATGATAGTCCCATGATTAGGAGGTGGGACCAGGTGCCACACCTTATTCCTGTCAAGCTGATTAAGCTCCTCGTGCATGGCCTTGGTCCAATGCACATCTTTGAGAGCTCTGTCAATGGTTTTGGGTTCAACATGAGAGACTAATGCAAAATTATTCAATTCATTTTGTACTCTAAAGAAACCTCTAGTCCTAGGGGGTTCATGTATGTCACCAATGACATTTTCAACATGATGATCTCTTAAAAATTTGGCATTAATGACTTGGTTACCTTGACCTTCATTTACCTCCCCCTGAACAGCATGCTCCTCTGCATTGATCTCTTCAGCTTCTTCTTCTTGGTCTGATTGGTCTTCAGATTTTTCTTCCTTAAGGATTTCTCCATCATCTTCTTTCCTACATTGACCAACATCATAGTTATTCAGGGACTCGTCAAAAATAATGTGTGGAGATTCCTCAATAGTTTTAGAATTTAGGTTGTACACTCTATATGCTCTAGTATTTTCAGAATATCCAAGGAAAATTCCTGGATCACTTTTCGGCTCGAATTTATCAAGGTCTCTTTTATCATTAACATGAATGAAATACTTACAGCAAAAGACCTTGAAATGAGCAATTGAAGACTTCTTACCTTTTAGAATCTCATAAGGAGTTTTATGAGTGAAAGGCCTTACCATAGCTCTGTTGATTACATGGCATGTAGTGTTAACTGCCTCTGCCTAGAATTTTCTTGGTAAGCCACCTTCAACTAGTAGTGTACGAGCCATCTCCACCAGTGTCCGGTTCCTCCTCTCCACTACTCCATTCTGCTCATGTGTTCTTGGGGAGGACAACCGATGAGTAATCCCCTTGTCCCTGTAAAAATCATCAAATTGTAAGTTTTCAAACTCACCTCCATGATCGGACAAAATATTTTTAATCAAATTTTTATTTTTCTGATTTGTTTTCAAATAGAACTCCTGAAATTCAGAAAATGCATCATTTTTGTGAGTGATGAAAAATACCCAAGTATACTTAGAGAAGTCATCAACTAAGACATATCCATATCTCCTACCTGGTAAGCTGACTGATCGTGTGGGTCCAAAAAGATTCATATGTATCAGCTCATAAGGTTTGGAGGACATGTTTTCAGTTCTTGATTTAAATGACTTCCTAGTCTGCTTGGACTGTGTACATGCATCACACACTTTATTTTCTTTCTTAAAAGACATTTCAGGGAGTCCTCTAACCATGCTATGTTTGATAAATTTGTGCAAGATAGTGTAGCTAGCATGGCCTAACCTACGATGCCACAAAAATGCTAAGTCCTCTTTATTAGCAATGAGGCATAGGTTAGAATGTGCAAGATCATCTAGATCCACCATGTAAATGTTATTTATTCTTTTTCCAAAAAATTTAACAACATCGGAATCAGGTTCAAAAATTTTACAATTAAGAGCATCAAATACTACCTTGTGTCCTTTATCATAAAGCTGGCTGATACTAAGTAGATTATATGCTAAACCATCCACCAGCAGGACTACATCAATGCAGTAGGTAATGCACTTACCTACCTTACATGATCCGATGATTTTACCCTTTGTGTAGCCGCCGAAGGTGACAAGGCCTCCATTCTTCCCTGTCAGCAAGTAAAACTTGGCCTTGTCTTCTGTCATATGTCTGGAGCAGCCACTATCTAGGTACCACATGTTGTTCCTAGCTGCCAGGCATACCTGCACACAATCAAGGAGAAATTTTTGGAACCCAAGAATGTTTGGGCTCCGAAACATATGCAGAACAGTTCAAACAAGATAATATCCTCTTGGGAATCCACATTTGTTTAAACATGGTTGGCTTAGTGAATTTTCCAACATTCTTTTTATCACTTCTTTTCTTCTCAGCACCAACAGAGTGAGCCTTCTTTTTCTGGTGCTGTGTCCTGGCACCATTGTTATTAGAAAATCTGGTGTTTCTGTGCCAGTGCCTAGGCCAATAGGTATTCAGAAAATGGTGGCCATAGTTGGTCCTAGGCTGACCAAAAAAAGATTGTCTACTATGAGCCCATGTCCTAGACTGACCAACCCAATTTCTCGCCTGAGGTCTATAAGACTGAGTGGGAAAAGACTGATACATAGACCTCCCTTGAACTTTATTCCATCCAGACCTACAGGATTGTTGTGGTTGTTTGTAATGGTGGGTCTGGACACTGGGTCGGTGGAACTGGCCTGGTTGACCTCTAACTGAACTCTGTCTCCCCTGCACCTTTGACCCACCTGGCTTGTGCATTTGTGTATATTGAGTCTTCTTCTTTGCTGCTAGTGGTGGTGGAGACTTGGTGGCATCGCCCTGGGGTTTGGGTGTGCAAGTAGTGACGCGGACGGACCACGGACTCGACTCCAATTGAAATGCGATCCTTGGACTCTATGCAAACTCGCGATCATCCCTTAGCGAGGGAAGCGTCGGACGTGCACGGTTGAAAAATAGGCAGTGAGCTAGGGTGGTCGGCTCTCTTTTCGTGCCCGGATCGGGTCACGGGACGGTATCTCTCTCTCGCTCGTAGCAGTGAATAATAATAAATAGCGAGTTAAGTTACCCTATCATACTCTCTAGCAGCGGCATATAAAGCATATACGAACTAAGCAAAGTGCCGAGTAAGGAGCGAACACGATACCTCCACGCTCTCGGCGTGCGGAAGATGACCCCGGCCGAACTAATACTCCTGGAACAATTATTACACGATAATTACAGCAATGAATATGAATGCCCACTCCACGCAGGGAGGTAAAGGGCGACACAATGGGACCCGGGAGTAGTGGGTTCGGGTTGACGGGCAGCTTCTTGTGGAGCTTCGGCAGCACACGTACTCACGACCGTGGGGACCACGTGCTGGTCCGAGGGGCCGTGTGGGACCGAGGTGGCACCACTGTGGTGGGGACGCCTGGAGGGGCGCTCCCTAGGACGGCGGTACGCTGGTTCACCGGTCGGAGGCCGGGCGGCTCCGATCTTCACTCGTCGGAGTTGCTGCCCACGGATCTGAACTGCTGTTTCAGACCCACGCGTCCCGACGAAATCTGAGGCTGCGGTCACTCCTGACATCGGATCGACGCACAAGAGGTACCGATGAAAAGTTGACTTGAAATCCTTCGATCTATGGTAAGAGAAGGAAATTTGGATTCCTGTTGATGGACTTTATCGAATTTGCAAGCTGCTGGCTCACAAGATCTGAAAACTCAGGGCAGATTTGAGTTTTCCTGAGAGTTAGCGTTGACCGTGATGTAGACCTTCGATTCAGCCTTTTAGCCGTTCATAAACGTTGTAGAGGCCGACGAGAGGAAAATGGGGATATATTTTATGAAAGGTTTGGTGGAAGTTTCGATTTTTTGGGGATTTTATACTGACCCGGAGGCGGATATGGACAGTAGAGACAAAACTGAATTTGGGGGAAAAACACGATTTCTAAAAATAGGTAAAGAGACTTTGAAATTCAAAGAAAATTTTTTGAGGATGGGGATGGTGGAAAGAACCTCTAATAAATTTGGGTATTCAAAACAAAATCAAAAAGGGGGTCGAAAGGGGGAAGAACTAAGCTTCTGCTACACAGATCTGAAAAGGGACAGATCTGAAAGATAGAAAGACACGAAAATATAAAAATATAAAAAGAAGGTGAAATGATGAGATAATTTTACTGGAGGTTTGAAATAAAGTGGGGAACCAACCCTAAAAATCTCAACTCCAGATGATGTCGGAGTTGGGAGTTAAAATTCTCGTAGTGAATCTCTATCTAGTAGAACGGAGATCTGGACAGCACTTCGGAAGCGACTTCGCGGCGGCTCGATGGCGGCACGAACGGCGGCGGCGGCACCAGAGATAGAATGTAGATGTAGAGGGGCTGAGATAGAAGTGGTTTCCACCCTGAAATCTTGAAGGAGGAGGAAGGAACCAAAGGGATAGAGAGGGGGGCGCAGAATGCTCCAATGTCAATGTAATTTTTATTCTCATTAATTCACACAAATGGAAATTACATGCCTTATATAATAAATGGAAAATGACCACATATGCCCTCAGATCTAGGGTTGGGAGGGGTATATAAGGTTTTGAACTAATTATTTCTAATAGCATATTTTTCAAAAATAAAAATGGGGGGGGGGGGGCGCCCCCTTGACCAAGGGGACATGGTTAGGTAAGGTAGGTGGCCTCCTTTGAAATTTTAAACCACTTGTCTCCCCATGTGTCAATTGACCTTCTAGATGCCACCTAGAACTTTGACCAGCCCCACATGGACCCAAATGGTGCCACATGGACTAGTGAGGAAGGAGTGAGGGCCCCCTTGCTGGTCCTACTGACATTTTACATAAAAACCCAGTAAGACTCATAATTGTGTACCCATATAACACAAGGGTATACATACAAATATAAAAGGACATAAATGCAAACAAAATATGAGCGGTCTGGCTTCGATGTCCCCATCAATTCTCCCCGGGTGGGAAGAACTCGACCCCGTCGAGTAAAGGGGGTGACTGCTCGAGTAGCTCCGGCGGATCCGTCACTGTACCAAGTAGCGTGGGTACGCTCCACTCCAAGCGATCGTCACCTACTCATTCCGTATATACTCGATATGCGTATGTTGCTACGGGAAGAGGCTAGAGGTGGACACTCCGGGTGGGCTCACTCTCAAAGGGGAGGAGGCAGCTCAAAGACTCACTAGGAATCACCGCTGGGTCCCTATAGGTGACTAGATCCGAGACATGGATGTAGAGCTGATCCCATACTCGCCTCTTACTCATACGAGACTGACATCAACAAGCTTGCACAAGACGCATGAAGACTCCTAACAAACCATAAACCACACAAACAAACCACTCAAAACAAACCACACAAAACAAACCACACAAAGAAACAAAACTGACTCATGCATGACCCTAGACTTAATGCAATGACATTAACCCCACTAAGTGACTGCATCCAGAACATCGGTAGACTCCTCTAGAGCTTCGTACTCATCAATGAGTTCCGGATCAGCCTCGTAACTGACAGTCACAAGCCCAGAAGGTGAGGATTCTCCAACCCCTAGGGCTAGTGTGGCACGAATGGGACATTGGTTGGCAAAGTGGCCAAACCCATGACAATGGAAACACTGTAGATGGGACCTACTACTCTCTCCGAGGAGAGGGCCCTTACCCTTATCCTCCCGACGGACAGGGGGTGTAGGCAACAGGGGTGGAGCTGTAGGTGCCGTGGGCAATAGGGGTGGGGGTGCTGGTGCCTGAGGGCGGGCAATTGGTGCCGGGGGTTGGGATGGAGGTAGATCTCGGGGTGGGGGAGGGCGAGGCCGTGGAGTGAAATGCTCCTGACGGGTGGGCTCCTAAGATCGAGCCATGGGGGCCCGCTGAGGTGGGCCTAAAGAGTGACGGGGCTCGGTACTACGAAGAGGGGTGGGGCCCGACCGATGGCTAGGCTCGAACTCTCCCTCAAATTGCTCCAACTCGAGAGCAATCTGATATGCTTCTTCCAACGTCTTGGCATTGCGGCGGAAAAGCTCATACTGGTAGTGGGGCCGCAAGCCACGTCGAAAGCGGGAAATAGGCATGGTACTCTCCTCCGTGACACTACATCGTAGAAAGTACTCATCAAATTCAGTGATATATTCGGAGATGGACCGGTCTCCCTGGCTAAGACTCTGCCACCTATCGATGAGTCGCTGACGGTACGTGGGAGGAAGGTAATTCTGCCGAAGCTTAAGTTTCATTTCACCCCATGTATCAATCGGGGGCTCTAGCCACTGAAATAACATGCTCTCTACATTCTTCCAATAGGTTTGTGCCTGTCCCATGAGCTTCATGGTAGCAAATCAGATCTTCGATGTTCCGACATATCATACCAATCGAAGTATCGGTCCATGCCGAACTCCCAATCTAAATAGACTTTCGGATCCAAAGACAAGTAAAAAATGGGAGGGTCCGCTCGCATGGTCTTTAGGACCCTATTGTCCTCCTCATCTCTCTGTGGCTGGAGGCCATGACGGCGTTGACCATACCCCTCATAGGCATTATCGGACCCATAGTCTTCCAGACCAAGGTCACGGCGCTGTAGTTCGAGAACCCGAGGAAGGGCGGGCGGAGGAGTCTCTGGTGGCAGAGGAGCATGTACGGGCGGATCCTGGGCCACAATGGTAGGCTGGGCCTGGGCTATGGGAAGGGCTTGGCCTTGGGCAGCAGCCTGAACGAGTGCCGGTGGGCCCTGGGCCACCCTAGGAGGGTCTCCGTGTGACATCCTATCCAACCATCCGACCAGACCTTGGACGGATCTGTCGAATGACTCCATCTGTTCCTCCATGGCTTTAAACTGACCATCTATACGGTCCGAGAAGCTCTTGAAGGCTGCCTCGGATTGGTCCATCCGGTCTATGAGGGCCATGATCGCCTCGCGCAAGGTTTGAAGGTCTCTCGAGATGGTATCCCGTGGGTTGGCTATAGGTGCAGGGCGATGGTATTGGGTACCTCGCCGAGTGGGCATGCAACGACACATGGACTAGGAGACACCGACTAATGCAAGGATGATGCGCCTAGACTTAAACCAAGACTTGGTATGTGACAGAGTTAATCGATCCGAAGATCACTCGCGTAAGTGTGCAGCCTTCCCGATAGGCATAGCCTAACATTCGAACAACAACTTTTTATATACCGAGTAAAGGGATGCAAATGCAACCTAGATCGACTTAGACGATGACTAGACGTAAATTACACTCTTTTTTTTTTGATTTTAGACACCCTAGACTCAAACTGACGCTCTGATACCAAACTGATGTGGGACGGACCACAGACTCGACTCCAATTGAAATGCGATCCTTGGACTCTATGCAAACTCGCGATCATCCCTTAGCGAGGGAAGCGTCGGACGTGCATGGTTGAAAAATCGACAGTGAGCTACGGTGGTCGGCTCTCTTTTCGTGCTCGGATTGGGTCACGGGACGGTATCTCTCTCTCGCTCGCAGCCATGAATAACAATAAAAAGCAAGCTAAGTTACCCTATCATGCTCTCTAGCAGCGGCATGTAAAGCATATACGAACTAAGCAAAGTGCCGAGTAAGGAGTGAACACGATACCTCCACGCTCTCGGCGTGGGGAAGACAACCCCGGCCGAACTGATACTCCCGGAACAATTATTACACAAATATTACAGCAATGAATATGAATACCCACTCCACGCAGGGAAGTAAAGGGTGACACAATGGGATCCGGGAGTAGCGGGTTCGGGTTGACAGGCAGCTTCTTGTGGAGCTTCGGCGGCACACGTACTCACGACCATGGGGCCCACGTGCTGGTCCGAGGGGCCGTGTGGGGCCGGGGTGGCACCACTATGGTGGGGATGCCTGGAGGGGCACTCCCTGGGACGGCGGTACGTTGGTTCACCAGTCGGAGGCCGGGCGGCTCCGATCTTCACTCGTCGGAGTTGCTGCCCACGGATCTGAACTGCTGTTTCATACCCGCGCGTCCCGATGAAATCTTCTACTGCGGTCACTCCCGTTGTCAGATCGACGCACAAGAGGTACCGATGGAAAGCTGACTTGAAATCCTTCGATCTATGGCTAGAGAAAGAAATTTGAATTTCCCTTTTATGGCCTTTATCGAATTTTCAAGATGCTCGCTCACAGGATCTGAAAACTCAGGGCAGATTTGAGTTTTCCTGAGAGTTGGCATTGACCGTGATGTAGACCTTCGATTCAGCCTTTGAGCTCTTCATAAACGTTGTAGAGGCCAAAGAGAGGAAAACGGGGCTATATCTTATAAAAGGTTTGGTGGAAGTTTCGATTTTTGGGGGATTTTATACTGACCCGGGGTCGGATCTGGACAGTAGAGACAGAACTAAATTTGGGGGAAAGACACAATTTCGAAAAATAGGTACAGGGAATTTGAAATTCAAATAAATTTTTTGGAGGATGGGGATGGTAGAAAGAACCTCCAATAAATTTGGGGATTCAAACAAAAATCAAAAAGGGGGTCGAAAGGGGGAAGAACTAAGCTTCTGCTACACAGATCTGAAAAGGGACAGATCTGAAAGACAGAAACACACGAAAATAGAAAAATATAAAAAGAAGGTGAAATGATAGGATAATTTTACTGGAAATTTGGAATCAAGTGGGGAACCATCCCTGAAAATCTAAACTCCAGATGATGTGGGAGTTCGGTGTTAAAATTCTCGTAGTGAACCTCTATCTAGCAGAACAGAGATCTAGACAGCACTTCGGAAGCAGATTCGCGGCGGCTTGATGGCGGCACGAACGGCGGCGGCAGCACCAGAGATAGAATGTAGATGTAGAGGGGCTGAGATAGAAGGGGTTTCAACCCTGAAATCTTGAAGGAGGAGGAAGGAACCATAGGGATAGAGAGGGGGGCGCAGAATGCTCCAATGCTCACTGCAATTTTTCTTCTCATTAATTCACACAAATGGAAATTACATGCCTTATATAATAAATGGAAACTGACCACATATGCCCTCAGATCTAGAGTTGGGAGGGGTATACAAGGTTTAGAACTAATTAGTTCTAATAGCATATTTTTCAAAAATAGAAATGGGGGGGGGGGGGGGGGGCGCCCCCTTGACCAAGGAGACATGGTTAGGTAAGGTAGGTGGCCTCCTTTGAAATTTTAAACCACTTGTCTCCCCATGTGTCAATTGACCTTCTAGATGCCACCTAGGACTTTGACCAGGCCCACATGAACCCAAATGGTGCCACATGGACTAATGAGGAAGGAGCGAGGGCCCCCTTGCTGGTCCTACTGACATTTTGCATAAAAACCCAGTAAGACTCCCAATTGTGTACCCATATAACATAAGGGTATACATACAAATATAAAAGGACATAAATACAAATAAAATATGAGCAATCTTGCTTCGATGTCCGCATCAAGTAGACTGACCCCTGACCTGAGACTTACCCTTAGGTGTAAGGCAAGCTGTGCTAGGCTCACCAACCTTCTGCTTACCTTTGTCCTGAGCACTGGACATTTTGAAATTAGCAATGTTAGCAGCAGAATTTTCATTATTCATTTTGATAAGGAGTCTCTTCTCCTTTTCTGCTACAAACAAAATTATGTTGACATCAAAGCTTTTCTTAGCAGTATGATTGTACCCGAGACCCTCTTTCCTGAAATTGACTTTTGACCCCAATAGAGCATTCAGATTATCAGATCCATGGGTCATTTTTTCAATGATTTTCTCTTTGTCAGCATTTTCTTTTTCTAGTTGTTCGATTTAATTTTTTAATTCATTATTGACACCTAGGACAGCTTCATACGTCTCATCAACAATTTTCATTTCATTTTCAAATTTTTACAATTTCAGTTTCAAATCATCAATAACATCTTTCAGCATTTCATTTTCTTTTCTGTAGTCAATCAAGGCATGCTTTAAATCATCAAATTCAGAGCAAGAATTTTTTAATCTATCATTTTCAGACTGTAAACAGGCAAGTTTATCAGACATTGTCTTATCATTCAAAAGAGAGTTAACCTTTTTCTTCAAATGCCTATTCTCTTTCCTAATATCATCTACTTTGTCTAACAAATCTCCGTAGGCATCTTCCCAATCAGAAATGGTATAATGCTCAAAGGGGGATGATACCTCATCGGAGTCTTCTTCCTTTTCTTCATCATCTTTTGCCATCAGGTAGATGGGCTTTTCTTCATCCTCGCTCTCAGACGTGCAGCTTAATGTGCCCTCGTCCTCGTCGCTCCATGTGCTCAACATCGCCTTTCCTTTGTGAGCTTTCTTCTTTGACTTCTCTTTTAGCTTCTGGACTTCAGGACAATCTGTCTTCATATGGCCGGCCTTCCTGTAGTGGTAGCAAACATTAGTGTCAACTTTCTTGGTAGGGTTAGATCTATACCTTGTTTGCCTCCTGCCGCCACCAAACTGCCTTTGGCCGAAGTTTCTTCCCTCCTTTCTCAGAAATCACCTAAATTCTCTAGTCAGCATGGCCAGTTGGTCTCCATCGATCTCTAACCCAGAGGGGCTTTCCTCGCTTGATGATCCACAGTGACTGGATCTGCTCGATCTGCTGAAGCTAGCCCTAAGAGCAATAGGCTTCTTCCTCTTATCGAGCTCCTCAGTCTTTGTAAGGTTCATCTCGTAAGTCATTAGTGAACCAATAAGCTCGTCGACCTTCAAGTTCTACAAATCCCTTGACTCCTGAATAACTGTAGCTTTTGTATGCCATACTGGAGTCAGGGACCGAAGGATCTTCCTCACAATTTCATAGTCTGAATAATTCTTTCCCAGACTCCTGAGACCATTAGTAATGATCATGAGATGCGCATACATTTCTGTGATGGTCTCACTGGGCTTCATTCGAAAGGCTTCATACTCTGAGACTAGAAAATTCACCTTGGTCTCCCTTACTTGAGAGGTTCCTTCGTAGATGACCTCCAACTTATCCCACATCTCCTTTGCAGTGGTGCATGATGAAACCAGGGAGAACTCGGTGGGATGAAGTGCGCATTGAATAGCATTGATTGCGCTCCAATTAAGGGTATATCTCCTGATCTCCTCTCTTGTCCAAACTTCCTCGTTCTCATGAAGCTCGAACGGACCTTTGCTGACTACTTTCCAGATCTCATAATATTTCGCCCTTAGAAATACTTGCATACATTTCTTCCAGTATGCATAGTTGGATCCATCGAAGTATGGGGGCTTGGAAGTGGAGTGTCCCTCAGCTGTCATCCCTTTCGCATCCATGGCTGTTGACTCTTCAGGACGTTGATCTATGCAGAAAAGTTAGGCTCTGATACCAAGTGATAGAGTAGATGGACGCTCTGATACCTATAGATAGAGTATCTATAGACGATCTAGAGGGGGGTGAATAGATCGGTCACCCACTAAAACTTACTATAGCAGAAACAGTTGCGGAAAATAATCAAGCTGCTGAAGGATGACTAGAAGGCACTTAATCACAAACAGAATGAAACAAATTAAACAGATCGGCTCTCACGTGATCTTAAGCAATCATCTACTGAGTGATGAACAAAGATAAATGACAAGTGCAAACCACATTCAATAGCACAATGGACAGTAGAATTTTAATGTGGTTCGATCTCAAACCCAAGATCTATATCCACCCCACACTCAAACTAGAGTGTGGCTTAACTGCTGATACACAGCTTCCGCTGATCCACAGCTTCGGGGTAAAAACCCTACAAACCGATGGGCCTTACAGCTTACGCTGACCAGAGGATACCACACCTCTACAACCGCTGGGGCTTATAGCTTTTAACCGTCCAGAGGATACCACACCTCTGCAACCGCTGGGGCTTACAGCTTTACCCGTCCAGAGGATACCACACCTCTGCCCACTGAGCGTCACAGCTTGCTCCGCTGACAAACAGCTTGAAAAAAAGAGTTTCTAAAATGAAAAAGAAACAAGAGAAGAAACAAGAATCCACGAAGGAATATACTCAACACTAAGCGAATTCAGCTCCGGTTCTGAACCTGGAGACTGAAGAGCAGCCTTTCTCTCTCAATTCTCTAAAAACACTTCTCTCAGAACTCTCCTTCTTTTCTGCTCTCTCTGCCTTCTTTTTTTCTCTGGATCATACAGGTGCTAGCTCTCACTGCTTCAGCTCTCAATAACACAATCTACTCTTCTGGCATGATCAATCTTCTCTTGAAGGAGAAGCTTCTTATTTATAGCAATAGCAGAGAGGTAGGGCGTGTGCTCTCCATGATTCCCGCCCAAACACGTTGGTCACGTGGTAGCATCCCAACTTTGTCACGCCCCGAACCGATAGCAGCGGGAAGCGATGCTCGGAACGTGGCAAGAGACAAGTCACGATAACAAGAGCGGAAGATAAATAATCACAATAAAATACAAAAAGGCCAGACACATATTTTGAGAAAATACGAACTCTTATAAATTTAAAAGATATATTTTGACACCACTTACAATAAAAGATTCAAAATAAATAACAAAAAGAAATAACTAGACTAGGTAGACTCAAGAAAATGAAAGAGCAGACTCCAACTCTAGGTTCCAGGTTCCACTCGATCACACTGATCCATTTCCCAATGCACGTACCGATACTCGCATAACCTGAAAAGGGTTAGAAGTAGGGGTGAGCAAAAAGCTCAGTAGGAATTATACTCTATCATCAGGCATAGTTTAAGTGATTAGCAAGTAAATTACAGTTTCATATGCCATGCTAATAAGAGAAATAAATGACGATATAAAGAAACAACGATAATAAAACAGATCTTGCAAGGTCAAGAAATATAAAGGAACAGAATGGTAATACTTAAGAGGAATAACAAAGACAAGAATTTACTGCAGAAGATAACGATAAAGAGTTGGCCATATCGAGACAATTCAAGTCATGTCAAGCACGTATGTAATTTCATTTCCACGTCCAAGTAATCAGCAAGTAAAGTAACAACAAGTAGAGTATAGAACAGTGAAGAGTGGAAAGTGCAACGTAGTAGAGAGTAGTGAAGAGTAGTGGACAGTCCTAGATTTAACTCATGTCATAGTACTGGTGCCAAATGCCACACCTAGTCAATTACCTCCCCGGGGGTACACGTAGTGTTCGGGTGCTCCTCCCAGGACTAGACCGAGCCCTTAATTGTTTGCCAGGCATTGATTTCTTTGGATCAAAGATCCCACGAATCTAGACTTCCACAATTTATGGCCAGAATTCCAAGGTTTGAACCATGTAGCAATAACAATTTCAAGTAGGAAGGAGATTCATTTCAGAATTTCAAGGTAAGCACAATCATCAAGAAGATTGAAAACCAAGTCACAATAAGAGTTAATCGTGATGCGCTACTGTAATGCAGCAGCTATCCAGCAAGCTAATCAACATATTAATCCTAATTACCAAGTTAATATGTCAAAGATTATCCATTATCATTTGCATTAATCATTAAGCCAAAAGAAGATTCAAGATGATAAGGTAAAGAACAAGCTCACAGGAATGAAGTAGCATGCATTAATCAGAAATTTAGTTACACCATTAACCACTAATTATGTGAGTTTTCTATTTAACCAATGTATGCGTCGAAATGAAGATGGTAAACGGCATGTTTTTACACTATGTTTGCAAGTAGGAACCAATGTAAATTGATATCATAAGGTTTCCAGAATAGGTCACTGGTTCTTCAAAAGTATAGTTTTCAATTTGTCTAAGTTCAATGGGTCGATCCCCTAATGATCTAGATCGATCAACGGGTCGCAAAACGATGAAAATCGGGTTTCTGGTACATGGGTCGACCCCCTTCAATCCAGTGCAATGGGTCGACCCTTGGGGTCGACCCCCATGCAGGGCCTGGATGGGTCGACCCCAGGGGTCGACCCTCACGCCTGGGCCGAATGGGTCGACCCCAGGGGTCGACCCTCGGGCCTGCCAGGGTTCCGAGAAAATGGGTCGACCCCTGGGGTCGACCCCTGCAAGAACAACAACGAAAGTTGACTCCGGAAAACACATGAACTCATCCAAATGAGGTCCAATTGAGTTGAAATCAAAACCACATGATCTAGGAATCCTAATAGACATTCTAGGGTCATGATACATGAGTTTAGAAACATGAATTTTCACAGAAATTAATTAAATCTCAACTTATACATGATAAATACATGAAAACCCTAGTTCCTGACCTACTTCTACTAAATCATGCAATTCTCTCAACATAAGCAATGAGTTTTGGGGATTCTTGTGTCAAAAGAAAGCTAACTCGATTATGAATCCAACCATGTATGATATGCTACATGAAGATCAGGTTACATGACTCCAAATTAGCCCGAAATCAAGATCTGACTTAAAGGAACACTATATGAATCATGTTCTAGACATGCTCTTACAAAAATTTGAAATTCACAAAGCATGCTCAATAGAATTTAGGGCTTTTATAATCAATGGAAAGAGCACGAAAAACTCTACAAGATGCATGGATCAATTTCATAATTACACCTTGAAATCAGAACTTAATCGAAGAAGGAACATTGTTAACCCTAATCTAGCATGCTTCTAACATGCTTCTACTAAACCTCGAAATACTCGCAGGATACTGCATGATATTTGGGGCTTTATATATCAAAAGAAAGAGGACTTCATACTGAACATTTTGATATATGATTTGCTATTTGAGCCCGAGAGAACCTACCTCAATTTGATGAAGAACAAGGAAGAACAAAGGAGGAAGAAAGAAAGAAGGAAGCCGACACCCACGCACTCAACGCGAGATATCTCCCAGATCTGAAAACTTCAGCGACTGCCGCAGCAACCAAACGAAAATAGACTGGAATGGCTTCATTTTGATAGTTTATACACGTTCTGGGATGGTCTGTGGAGAGAGGAATCGACGCCACAAGAGGCGTGTTAAATAAGGCGCCGAAATCAAGGACCAAGTCAAACTCGACCAGCCGCCTCAATTAGGATTAGGGTTTCGAGCAATGTTTAGAGGGCTATTGAAGTTAAGATCATGACCTTTAATTTGACACCAATTTCAGATCAAATGGTTGAGTATTAAGGTCAGATTTTGTGTTTGAAGTCAAGGTTAGGTAAAGGTTGAAAAGTGTGGATTTTTCACTTAAAACATTAAATAGATCTTGCTACGGATTTTCACTGGGTTAATCCCAGAAGATAAATTTGTTACATACACTTCCAGAAACCTAATTATCATTTTTATGGATTTTTATCAAGTAGAAGAATTTTCGATGGTACTATTCCAAGGAATAAAATATTATTTAATGAAACTCACTTAAACGATAAATAGATCTAATTACAGATTTTTACTGATAAAACTCAAGAAGGTAAAGTTGTTTCATAAATCATTCTCTATCAATTTACTATTTTTCTAGATTTCTGTGAGAAAGTCAAAATTACACTAGCACTATTCACTGAGGAATATAATATAAATTTTCGAAATTCATTTATCTAAATTAAAAATTCACTATTTCAATTAAATTTCAGATTTTAAAAATCGGGGTGTTACAAACTTACTGCTTTACACGTGTCACGATCCTGGCACCTCCTCCAATCTTGGATCACGTGCCATTCTTAATTTGCACGAAAAGGCATCTGTCAAGCCATTAGACATAAAGTCACCTACAGACAGTTATACGAGATGTAAAGAGATTGCACGGAGTAGATATTCTTGACAGAACTTAATTGTACAAATTGAATATGACGTTCACACACACATGCACAGACTTAACATTCATGCACAAGCAGATGAGAGTTGAATTTCAACACAAGGCCTATGGATGCACTGACTATATATATATATATGCAATGTGCAAGTGTTGCACAGACCTAATCAACTCGTGAGTGGCCTTGCTTAGACTACGACCGTGCGAAGATGAGAGTTGCACAAACTTAATGTGCTTGGTGCAAGTATTGCACCGACTCGATGACATGCCACGAGAGATGTTGCACTGACTTAGCTATGTGTGACGCAACCATTGCACCGACTAGCTCAAGAAGGAATGCACAGACTCTATGTGCATGGTGCAAATATTGCACTGACTCGAATGCGTACTACTACGGTTATTGCACCGACTTATAACCTCATGTGCACAAGATCGAGCATGAGGCAAAACTTGCACCGATGCAAGAGTTGAACCGATTTGTGTCTACCTAATGCAAAGATTGCACAGACATGCAAGACTTGAATGTTTGAAGTATGCACCGACCTCATGAATGTTTTTTGCATGAAACCTGACCATGCACCGACTAAGGTTAGTGCAATGACGAAAATTGCACCGACTATATGATCACATGCACGGACCTTAATTAGGATATAGCCATACTATCATCGACCTTATGCATGGTAAATTATAGTGTTTGCTATCATCAAAACCACAGGGGCACAACATTATCTCCCTGCGTGTAGTGGGCCTTAAAATCACTTCTGTAATTATTAACATTTACTATACCGGGAGTCACCGTTCTTGGCCGGGGTCGTCTTCCCCATGCCCGGTAGCGTGGAGGTATCGTTTCCGCTCCCCTCTCGATATTTTACTTTACTTTTATATATTTGTATGCCGCTGCAAGTGATAGGTTAACTAGCCCGATTCAATTCAGTCACTGCTGCGAGAGTTAGTGAGTGTAACCCGTCCCGTGACTCAATCCGAGCATGCAGAAAAGCTGATACCCTCGACTCATTGCCAGTTTCTCAACCGCGCAGATCTGCACGTTTCCCTCGCTTAGGGACGTCCGTGACCTAGAGTCCCAGGTTCGCGTCCCATCCTACATCATTCGGCAGTTCCAACCGTGAGGTGCAGGTTTTCCTGCTGAGAATAGAAGTAGCTTAGAGGGTCGTATTTCCACTAACTATTGTCATTACTGCTTTTATTACTGCCGTATTCCTGTTGTTATTGTTATTGTTGCTTTTCCTGCTATCACAACTTTTATTATTGTTGTCGTTGTTTACTATTGTTGTTGTGGTTGGGATCTGTAGGACCCCTACTAAGCCAATGAGATGAAGCTCACTCCTTCTTTTTCAGGTGTGTCATTTCCACTTGGAGTTCTGTGATCTGGTGCAGCATCAAGAGTGTGTAGTGGCCAGCGTGCTTGAGCCGGGGTATGCCCCAAGACTATGTACTTTTCCTTTCTTTTAGACTATACTTTTTGGACATTGTACTTTGGACTGTGAACTGTTTAAATTGTATTAAATGTAATTTAATTCATACACTTTAAATTCTATATTTATTTTAGAATTTGATGCATCTCCACAGTGTCAACTTAACCCTTCCGAGCCGTGGCTCATGGGTAGCGGGCTAGGATTTGAGTTGTACTGGTTCCTTTCTGATGCTCAGATCCTGGGTCATGACAGATGGTATCAGAGTGAGTTGTGGACATGCATAGGAACCTAAGATAATTATAAAAACCTAAAAGTTCAGAGAGTCCAGTACAGTTGGCAGTTGGCCTAGAGAATTTTGTGTTGTTTAGCGCTTCATTTTTGTGTTCATGCTAGTAGAGTATAGATATCGCTGATGAGGTAGGTCCGATCGTCATCGGAATTGCCGATAGGGGCTTGGGAGGAACCGAGTAGAGAATCATCTCCTCCAGAAGCAGCATCCCTGGGTGTGTCAAGCCAGGCAGAGTTTTATGCTGGCATGTATCAGTTCTTTGTGTGGTAGTGGGCTCAGCAGTGTCATTGTCAAGAGGCTGGCGAAGGCAGCTCATCATAGGGTGGCCGTGGTTGTGTTTTGCTAGAGTTTCTGTAGTTTTAGCCATCGACATTTGAGGGCTAGTTGGATCTTGATGCTGCAAGATCATGGATTGATGTAGTGGAATGAGTGTTCAGATCGATGGAATGCGCAGATGATGAGAGAGTTCTGTTGGCAAGATACCAATTACAGGGTCCAGCTCTTTCATGGTGGACTTTTTTTTAGTCAAATAACACCTTAGACTGGATCTAGGAGAGTGCACCTAATCCCATAGGGAGTGAATGTGCTCACTCCACCAGATCGAAGTCAAAAAGTAAATTTTATTAAGATAGAAAAAAATACAGAATCCACCGGGGCATACCCCTGAAGTATGAAGGAATTAGAAAAAAAGAGGAGACTAAACTCTGAGGTAGGGGATACCGAGCCTATCCAGTCTACACACCCCTCGAAGAGAGGGTGGCAACAAGGTATAGTTATTATAAAATAAGGAATCAGAATTGCATTGACAAGCAAGATTGGCGAGGCCATCCGCTGCCTGGTTGCCTTCTCTATATATCTGGACGACTTCAGCCTTTAGACTACGAACAAGGGCGTGCAATTCATTTACAAACGGCAGCAATCTCCACAGGAAAGAGTACTCATCCTTAATAATGTTGACCAAAGTTTTTGAGTCGGATTCCACAGAGTGTATCATAATGCAAGAGAATGAAGCATACCGCAAGCCGTCAAGCATAGTCCACGTTTCAGCAACCAAACTGAAGCATCGGCCATAGAAGTGACTACGAGCCAGGATGATAGAGCCCTTGTGATCCCTGATCAGCCTGCCACCACCTCCAAGGCCTGGGTTACCCTTGCTGGCACCATCCACATTTAATTTGAAGCTATCAATAGGCGGTAGGAGCCATCTCATGATAACGGGCTTCCTACTTTTAGTTAATGTTGGATCAATATATATATGGCGCAAAGTGTTGAGGATGGAGAATGATTTTGTAGTAGATAGACTTTGGGGTACAAAACTTTCCATCATATTTCCTTTTGTTCCTCTCACACCAAATCTCCCATAGCCAAAGAAAGACAATGAGCAAAGTAACCCTCCCTGTGAGGGTTGATAAACGGGAAGCTTGAATCACTTGGCATAAAAAGACAAGACCAGAACTGCACCTTGCTAGGTCAATCGGAAAGCAGCGTTTAATAAAGGCCCAAGTTGATGGAGAAAGGCTACTGTGCAGGAGGTGATGAATGTTAGATTCCACATTTGAGTTTTGACAGCATGAGCATCTCGAGCAGAGCAAAATACCACTTTTCTGAACGTTGTTGTCCGTGGGCAGTATACCATGAATGAATTTCCATAGAAAATTGGAGACCTTCGGTGGCACATATTCTACCCAAAGTTGTGTATATGGGAAGGAAGGAGAGATAATAGCTGTCTGATTCCTCAATGGATTGATAGAAAAGAGGCGAGAAGAGTTCAGACACCAAATGCGTCTGTCTTCAGGTAAATGACTTCTGGAAATGCAGAAAGTGGCGGCTTGTACGATGTCATCAGGCAACACTTGGTGGACGATACTCCAAGTAGGATGGTTTTTATCACAAAGAGCATTAACAGTAATGTTTTTATCAAGAATTTGCATCCATAGGTCGGCCGGGATAAGGTCCTTCAAAGGTCTGTCACCAAACTAGGTATCCTTCCAAAAAAAGAAGTTCCCTGGGCCTTTAAAAAACCTGCTGTGCAATAGGATCTGTTCCTTGGTGAATAGCCACTCCTTTCCGCCATTACCTTTACATCTTTTGAAGTCGACCTCAGATAGATGACAATTAGCAAGGTGCTTATCCTTGAAATAATTCCCCCACATAGAATTCTGTGATGTTAAGGCATTCCAAAGAATCTTAACCTTGAAGGCCTTCTGCATATCATTCAAGGAGAGCACACCAAGACCTCCACTCTCGACTGGTTTGCATATACTATTCCAACATTTCCAGTGTTTTCTTGATTTACCTTCAACAGAGCCCCTAAGGAAATTGGCAAAAACACGATCAAGGAGCTTGTGAAACGTCGCGGGGTTTGCACAACAAGAGAGGATGTGCAGAGGAATTGAAGATAAATCATGTTTAATCAAACAAAGCCTCCCAGCCGAAGATAAAAAAAATAGAGCTCCAAGCTTGGATCCTAAACTAAATTTTTGTGAGAAGAGGAGTAAAGAAAGAGACTTTAGCTCTCCCAGGGAATAGAGGCGCACAAAGATATCTAAAAGGGAAGTTCTTGTGCGCAATGCCAGTAAGAGATGAGAGTCTTTGTTTAAGAGATGTAGATGCCTTGCTGTGGATGTAATATGAACTCTTAGATATATTAATAAGCTAGCCCGAAGAGTCATCATAGAGATGTAAGAAATCCATAAGGTTCTTCAGAGAGGATTTGCTTCCATTTGCAAAATCCAAAGTGTCATCTGCAAAAAGCAAGTATGAGACTCTCGGGCAACCCTGAGGGGCTGAGAAGAAACCAACCTTCTTTCATGGTGGACTTCAAAGTGGGAAATGGTCTTTTATTCTCGACCGCTTCGACAAATTTCATGGCAGAAGTTTATTGAAGCGTTTGAGCGAGTTTATAGCCCTGAGTACCTATAGACGAAAAGGACGTTTCAATTCTTGAATTTACAACAGGGTGAGAAGACAGTGATGCAGTATTGGGCTCGTTTCGTTGAATTGGGCCATTATGCTCCGCATGTGATGATGGGTGAAGCTTTGAGGACCCGACAGTTTCTTTGATGCTTGAGAGTAGAACTACGGCATGTGCTAATCCCAACGTGAGTTACAGGTTTGGATGCGACATATCAGGCTGCGGTGGCTCTGGAGGCGGATCTTTTGAGGACCCGAGAGTTTTCAGTAGGGCAATTTTAGCAAGATCATGTTCAACAATGGGTTCTTCAGTAGCAGGATGTCATCTCGCAGTCTCTGAGCCTGCTGGGATCATTGTCCATCCCATTCCCTAGCGCGGGTTCTCCTCCATTAGGATTGAGGTGCAGGTGTGTAAAGACCCAAGATCCGAATATCAAGAAAGACCCCAATATTCTTGGATCCTGGCCCGCAACCCACGAGCTGGAGCTAGGAAGGATTAAATGGATGGAGTGGCAGTGTATATGAATCAAAATCATTGCAACACAATATTAATTACATGAGCAATTATAAGAAATAAATAGTTACTCCACACAACAATTTATACAATTCATTAATTATACAGTCCAGAGTTCACATGTCCATACATAAGTGCAGTAAAATAGAAAAGTACAAGACTACAGGGCATACCCCGCCTCTGGAAAACTGGCACTACTATGGACCCCCGGCTCTATGCGATAGCTCCGAAGCACACCATGCAAGCCGCGCCTCACCTAAAAACAAAGGGGGTGAGCCTCCTCCCATCTGCACAGTAGGGGTCCTGTGGATCCCCACCTCACTACGGCAAGGACATGAAGCTATAAACAACAATTCAGAACAATAGCAATAACACAAGAATAACAATGGGCAATTTAAACGAATGTAATCTAATCACATATGAGTTACGGCCATTCACAATAAATCACAAGTCGATACATAGCATTTAATTTCCCTCGGCCACCCAATGCTAAACCACCACGGTAAGGAAACGAAGGTCACTACACTCGAGTGCCGAGAGCACTGCCCACAAAAAGTAAATCCCGATACGTCCACTGATGACTTAGTCCATATCCTTAGGTGTCTCCCTACATGCCCTAGGCGGACACTAAGACACCTTACACGGGACAGAAGACAAGGGTCTAGTCGGGGCCGTGCTCGTCAGCACGCGTCCAAAGTCCTCGACCACGTATGCACACACTGACTGACTGCGCTACGTCACGCCCTCTAGCTGGTTTTCCTCCCAGCCCGGACTCAAGCCGACATAGTGGGAGGCCCTACGAAAATCAGCCTAAAATCGTCTCTCTCGAGTCTAGCTCTCCACCACTCCCAGGTGGGTAGGCACACGTATGCCCACGTAAGCTACGACTAGTGGGAAAAGGTCACTCTAAGTAATGACCCACTGTGAAACCATCAATGTGTCACTGACTGCGGACACATGCTCATCGCACGGAACACAAGATTAACCCGCGAGACACGAGGCCACCGAGGTTGGTATCTCGAAAAACCATACACTAATCACATTTTCCAGCCGTGGGGTATACCCACATGCATAAGCCGAATCATCGGGCCTCTCATCATGAGATGGCCCTCACGGCACTTCACACTGCTAATCTGCCACCTAATTTTATTTATAAATACTTTAATTTGACTTCTCGGGGTGAAAACAGACTTTTTCGGACCAAACAAGCCGAACCAGGGGAGGGTCGGTTGATCAGAATGTCCGGTCGGTCGACCAATAGGTGGATCCGGTTGACCGGCAAGGGGGGTCGGTCGACCGGCCCAACCAGCCCCAGCAAGACTGTACAGGGTCGGTCGACCGACCCCCAGCAGCAGTCAACTGAACCCTGCCTGGGTTCTTATCTTGCGTACTGCCAGGAATTGGTCAACCGACCCAGTGGTCCGGTCGACCGATTCTGGCCATGGCAGAACGGGGATACCCCTCTAGGGCCCCGTTCCACGCCCGACTCGTCCCATTGCGAGTGGGAAACATGGGGTATCACTCCCAACCACAAAACACGCCATTTGAACCAAAAACCACTGTCCAAAACAACCAAATCGCCGCTCACCCCGAAAACATGGAATTTTTCCCAAACATGAACAAAACCCTCCCAATCTCACCCGGATCTACTCAAAACGGTGCGGGAAACACACAAAGAGGTGAAAGGTTTCATCCCCCTAACTGAGCCACGCTTTATCACCCTAGATCACGCCGATCATCACCGTTCCATGCCGAAAACCTGGTGAAGCTTCAGAAACCATGACCCAACGGCATGAACCGCGCCTCATCCATGCCTCACAAAACACCCCAACACCGCCTCGGGAGCCTCGCCACTCTTCCTCACCACAGTTGTGTCCCAGCAGTTTTGATGCTGTCTAACATCATTAGTCATTGACTTTCTAAGGTTTTGAAGCTATCTAACACCATGAATCATTGTCTTTCTAATGACACTTTGATATTTTCAAGGCAGTTCAAGCAAAAGGCTCAAATGAATAGTAAGAAATCAAGTGCATAAAAATCAAGGCAATTGGTTGAACAGAAAATAAGCCAAGTTGGATTGGGAAACAACTTCAAGCAACAACAAATCCAGCAGCAAATCAAGCAAGGCTGAAGAGCACATTAAAAATAGTTTTAACAAGGGTAGTGTCGACCTCACAAGGCTGAAGTGTCGACCTGACCAGCTCAACCCTATCTAATGGATTTCTATGGGCAGTGTCGACACTATGTTCCCAGGAGGTCGACCTCAGACCCTGCTAGAAAGCGTTACAAACACTCCTCTACTTGGCAGTGTCGACCTCATCCCATCAGCTGTCGACACCATGATGCTTCCAAAAAACATTGAAGACATGATCCTATAGAGCTGTGTCGACACTACTATTACAACATGTCGACACTATGATGCTTCTAGAAGCTAGAGACCGGATTCCATTCAGCCACGTCGACCTCAACAGCTAGTGCGTCGACCTCACTATTGCTCAACTGAAGAAGAGATCAAGCAAGCCAACAAGAGTGTCGACCTCACCTCTCCAATAGGTCGACCTCAGACGTCTTCCAGAGACTGTTATATTGGCAGTTCTCTTAAGGAGTGTCGACACTTCGTTTATAGGAGGTCGACCTCATGATGGTTCCGAGAAGCTTTTTAAGTTATTTTCTTCAAACACGCCAGGCCATCTAGGGAATACAAATATGAACCGTAAATCCCCAAAAACATGGATTTCGAGATCTAGAGCAAGTCTCAAGGTTAGAAAAGTGACTCAGCCATCATCACCATATCTGAATAACTTTTTGGAGACAACTATGTCAGAGTCCAAATCTAAGAAATATCTCTTGTCATGACACCACTTTCTGCAGGCAACTAATAAGATTTGGTCCTAGAAAGGTACACCAAGCACAGAAATGACCTGAGCCAATGAGGAAGCAGGCTACAAGATTTCTTCCATGTGGATCATTAAATGCTCAGATTTGGAGCTGAAGAAAAGTCTTACTTTGTATTTCCTCTGAGCAAATCAAAAGAAAACAAGTATGAAAACACTTTTTACACTCATGCTGGACCAATCAGTGGACATAATTTTGGGGGGAAAGTTCCCTCTCCTTGGGAGCTCAAAAAGGGACACGCACCTCCCTGCATGGGCCACTGCCGGAGCTGCTGCTACCACCTAGAGTAAAAAGCCACATCCAAGGCTAGAAGAAGAGAAAATAGAAGGTGAGAAGAAGAAGCTGTTGGTGTGCTAGTGAGGCCGGTGCTCCTTAGAGAAAATGGAGAAGGCAAGAAGCCCAACACAGTCTAGAGCTAGAAGATCTGAAGAAAAGCCACAAGCTCCTCTTCCATCTGTTCGTTGTCTTGCAGAGAGAAGCCTCCATCTCAAGCAACGAATCTGAAAGCAGCAAACCAAGCTCTCTAGTTTTCAGACAAGCACATTTGCATTTGGCATTAAGTTTCATTTTTCTTGTCTGAAGTTCTTCATTACCCTTTTCTGTTTTGTTCTCGTTCTTGCTAAAACTTGAATCGTCCCTACCGGTGTTAGTAGGAAGACATATCAAGCTTATGAGCTTGAATCTGTGGTTTGGCCTATGTGCCATCAAGCTGTGTGACAGCGGTTCCTTAAGAGAGGATAGTCTCTCTGGAAGCTGTAAGGCAGCGGGTTGTTAAGCTGTGTATTCAACGGGTTGTGCAGTTGCACTAGGGAAGCCTCACTTGGGTTGAGTGAGGGGTGGACGTAGTACTTTGGAGAAAGTCCGAACCACCTTAAAAATCATTATCTATGTGGTTTGCATGTGTGGTTGCTCTTCGCTATATGCTTCACTAGACCCGTTATTTATTTACATTCCTGCATTGTGTGTGTGGATTCCCTACATTTAAAGTAGTTCCTTCTATTCCGATGCGGTCATTTTTATTTTTAGAAAAAGCGGGGCAGATCTATTCACCCCTCCCCTCTAGATCAACCATTCCCACACAACACATGGTATCAGAGCCAATCTCTCATGATGGGGTCCAACGACCTTGAGAGAAATGGTGGAATGGCGTCCAAGGGTCTCATGACCGAAGGACATTCTGTTAACAGACCACCCTTCTTCACTAGAACTAACTACTCATACTAGAAAAATTGTATGCAAGTGTTCATCCGCGCTCAAGACCATGAGCTCTGGAGAGTTGTTAGCAAAGGTCCCTATGAGCTTCCAGGAGATGAGGATACTTGGACAAAGCAGTAGATAAGGAGATCCACAGTCAACTGGAGTGCGAAGCACATAATGTAGTGTTCTCACCATCCTGTGGAGTTCTTAAGAGTATCAACATGTACTATAGCCAAAGAGATGTGGGACCGCTTAGAGGTAATATACGAAGGCACATCTCAGGTACGTGAGACTAAAGCCAACATGTTGATCTCAGAATATGTAATGTTTAAAATGAAGCCAGATGAATCCATTTTAGATATGTATGCTCGTTTAACTCAGCTCACTAATAGTCTAATTGGTTTAGGAAAGAATTATTCTGTGCAGGAAATTGCAAGAAAGATTCTTCGATCACTGACACCAGCTTGGCATACCAAAGCCATTGTGGTTGAACAATCCAAGGATTTATCAACCACCAAAGTAAAAGAACTCATTGGATCTCTCATGACCTATGAGATAAATCTCAAGAACAAGGAAGTTGAGGTAAGTAAGAAAAAGCCTCTAACACTTAAAGCTGGACCAAGCAATCGAGGAACATCCGAGGAAGGTGAGTCATCCACTAGCAATGAAGATGAGGATGAAGTAGCTATGCTCACTCGAAAAGTCAAAAAATTCTTGAGAAAAGAAGGTAAAGGCCTCAGAAAAGGGAGGCCCCAGGTAAGGAAATCATTCAGATCAAAATAAGAAAATGTAAAGAAATCTGATAAGATTGTATGCTATGCTTGCAAGAAGCCTGGGCATGTGAAATCTGAATGCCCTGAAGAAGTGAAGAAATCATCACCCAAATGGAAAGGAAAGGAGAACAAGGCTATGGTATTTACTTGGAGTGATGAAGAAGAAGATGGTGATGAAACAAGCTCCACGAAAGAGGAAAAGGCAAATTTCTATCTCATGGCTAAGGGAGATGAAGAATCAGAGGTACAATCTCCCTTTGATCATTTTTAAACTAGTGATTAGGAAGAAGCTTACTCTGAGTTGATGGATAAATATGATATGTACAAAAAGGAGAATAAAGCTTTGAAAAAGAAAATCAATATTGTTATGCATGATCATCCTTTAAGTGAAAAGAATGCAGCGTTGGAATATAAAATTCTAAATTTGAAGAAATTAGTTGAAAATCTGGAATATGGAAGGAGCGAATTGAAAGATCAAGAAACTGAAAATGAGAGCTTAAGAGATGAGATTGATGATGCAAAATCAAAGATGTAAAAACATCAAAGTGACATCAAAATAACAAATAAAAAATATGAATCTGTTAAGGAAATCAATACCAAACTACAAGAAAGTGTTGAACAGCTCCAAAAGAAACTAAAGGATAAGCAAAATCAACTGGAGAAGTTTGTGGATAGAAAATAGAACCTAGATGCCCTATTAGGAACAAAAATAAACTTTAACAAAGAAGGGATGGGATACAATCCCACCAAAAAGAAGAAGAGTGGCATGAAAACTATAACCTTTGTTTCATTTTAAGATGCATCTACCTCAAACTCAAGACCCATCCAAAGCCAAGGTACATCAAACAACGAAGGAAAATAAAAAATGGAAGTGCCCATGAAGAAAAATCCTGCAATCCCCAAGAGAATTGTTCAGAAATCCAAAACAGGCCAACCCAAATCACAGCCCAGGTTTGCACAAACTCAGGGTATAAATTGTCCAAAAAATAGCACAGGTCGACACTACCCTCAGCCAAGGTCGACACCTTCCTGGTCTTCACCTAGTCAGGCGGGTAGAAATCCCCCATCAGATTGACACTCAGGTTACAGGAGGTCGACACTCCCACCAAACAGAAACCCTTATAAATGGGTAGAACAGAAACCCTTATAATGAGTTTTCTTCATTCTACTCTTTTGTATATGCTGCCTGTGATCCCTCACTTAGGCAAGGTATGTTTGATGACCTCATTTCCTTTGCTCCTTCTGTGGCAGTTCCTTGGATTGTAGGAGGGGACTTTAATTGTGTTCTGCAGTCATCTGAGAAGATTGGTGGTGTTAGCCCTCCTTTAGATCCTATGGCAGATTTTAATGGTTTCCTGAGTTCAGCTGGCCTCATGGATGCGGGTCATATTGGTCCAGCTATGACCTGGTCTAATAATAGAGTTGGGCAAGCCAATATTCAAGCTCGATTGGATCGGGCTCTCTTTAATATTCATTATCAGTCTGCCTTACCACAGCTTGTTGTTAAGCACCTGCCTAGAGGCCCTTCGGACCATGCTCCTCTTCTATTGTCCATGAACAAAAACACATTTGGTCCAGCCAGATTTGTGTTCCAGAAGATGTGGTGCTCCCATCAATCTTTCCTGCAAGTTGTTTCTGATGCCTGGCAGCAGGCTTCATCTGATCATCCCAGTGCTTTGGTCAGGCTTACTATCAAGCTAAAGGCTGTTAGACTCTCCCTTAGAACATGGAATAAGGAAGTCTTCGGTGATGTCTCCCAAAATGTCAAACTGGCAGAATCTGAGCTTGAACACAAACAGGCTGTATATGATTCAGATCCTTCTCAAATTAATAAGGTAAATCTAAATGCTGCTTGTGCTGGTTTACGCCAAGCTTTACATAGAGAGGAGGTATTTTGGAATCAAAAAGCTCGGATTGACTGGATTGAAAATGGGGATAGGAATACTTCTTTTTATCATGCTGTGGCTTTGTGTAACCGGCGTAGGAGCTTTATCAGCAGACTTAGAGTTGGTGAGTCTGAGATATGGTGTTCTGAACAGGAAGCTTTATGCAATCATGCAGTAACTTTCTTTAATAAGCTTTTTTCCTCAGAGTAGCATTCTATAGATCAATCTCTTCTGGATTGCATTCCCCATATTATTACTGCTGAACAGAATTCTACTCTTTGTACCATTCCAAATGAAGAGGAAATCAGGAATGCAGTTTGGTCACTCAGTGGTACAAGCTCTCCAGGGCAAGATGGTTTTTCAGGAGCCTTCTACACTTCTACTTGGGACATTATAGGTTCGGATATTATACAAGCTGTCCAAAGCTTTTTTATGGGTTTTCCTTTACCTCGCAGTATTTCTTCATCCCTTATTGCTTTGGTGCCCAAGATTTTGAAGCCCAGGACATTTAATGATTTCCGGCCGATAAGTTTGTGCAATTTCTCCTACAAAATTATTTCTCGGATCATCACTGAGCGCCTAGCTCCTCTTCTGCCTAACATAATCTCAGAAGAACAAGGGGCTTTCGTTAAAGGCTGATACATTTTGGATAATATTTCCTTAGCCAGGCAATTGATGGTGGATATTAACAGGAAGGTTAGAGGCCATAATGCTATTTTTAAATTAGATATGGCTAAAGCATATGATAGAATGGAATGGGATTTTATTTTTGTAGTTCTGAGGAAATTTGGGTTCAGTTCCCGGTTCACTTCTTTGATTGGCATGCTTCTTTCTAATTGCTGGTTCTCTGTCAATCTCAATGGTACCATGACTGGTTTTTTCAAATCAAGCAGAGGGATAAGGCAGGGAGACCCCCTTGCCCCATATCTTTTCATTATTGCTTCTAAAGTGTTAAGTAGGGGCATGTCTAAAATGTTTCAATCTGGGATGCTGCGAGGGTACAGTGGGCCTCGGCATTTGACACAGGTTTCTCATTTGTTATATGCGGATGACACACTAGTTTTCCTAAATGCCTGTAAGCAGAACATTACATCCTTTCAGCACTTTATTGATAAGTATCAGTCAAGTTCTGGGCAGTTGGTTAATGCTGGAAAGAGCAGTTTTACCTTATCCTCAAAGGCTCCCTCTTCTCTTAGACAATCCATCCAAGCTTTAACTGGATACAAATTTATGTCTGGTGAGTTTCACTACCTTGGAATCCCTGTCAAACAAGGGAGGTACAAATGTTCGGATTTCCAATATCTGATAGACAAAATTCAAATGAGGCTGGAAGGTTGGCAGTCCAAGTTTCTATCTCAAGCAGGGAGATTAGTGCTTATCAATGCAGTGCTTCGGAGCATTCCAATTTATTTGGCCTCTGCCTGCTTCATTCCGAAAACTGTTATTAATGCAATAGATAGACTTTGTGCCAATTTTCTTTGGCAGGGAACTGAAGGAGACAGAAGGAGGCACTGGGTGGCCTGGAAAGATATCCAAAAACCCCTGGCTGATGGGGGCCTTGGAATCAGAGACCTTTATTGGGTTTAGGTAGCTTTGGGGGCTAAAGCCTTGTGGAATGTCCTTCATAGTTCATCTCTTTGGTCTAAATATGCTAGGCAGAGATATATCAAAACTCACTTTTCAGAATGTATGAAGGCTTTCCCTGTGGGTTTGCCATCAAATGTGTTTCATCAAGTGAAGAACCTTATTATAAGTAAAACTCAGTGGTTCTTAGGAGATGGGGCTGATATTGACTTCTTTAGGGATAATTGGACAGGTAATGGTCCTATCCTACATTCTGTCTTGGCTTTTGAGGCCACCAGCCAGCAAGCTCTCCCTCTAGCCTCTGTTAAAGAGGTCCTGGTGAATCCTCAATATGAAGTCTGGAAGCAGGTGTGTCCTGACATTCAACTCTATAGCTCCCGACTCCATAATGCAGCAGATGCCTGTGTCTGGACTGGCACTACAAAGGGGGATTTTTCCACAAAGTCTGCTTACAATCTTCTCCGCACTAGTGGAAATATCTGGCGGCCTTGGATCAAATTATGGCATTCTTCCTTTAATCCCAGAGCAGCCTCTTTTGTATGAAAATTAATACACAGAGCTGTGCCTGTGGACAGAAGGGTGGCTGACTGTGGTATCCCATTTGTTTCCAAATGTGACTGTTGCCAATTTCCTGCTCAGGAGGATTTAAACCATCTTTTTATTTCTGGTGAGCTAGCATCTGAGCTGTGGTCGTGGATCCACCCCTTGATCAGTGAGAAGCTATATCTTAGTGACCACATAACAATCCGGTGCTGGAATATCTTAACAGCCACAAACATGAAATCTGCTTTTAGTTTCATTGGCCTCTATGCTGTTATTCTAATGCTGTGGAGTATTTGGAAATCCAGATGCGCTATCAGGTTTGAAAATAAGCCTCATCATATAAGTGATATTAAGAGATGTATTGTTTCTTCCATTTCTTATGTCTTGGAAAAGAAGTGCTTCAATATTCCTTTATCTTCAGTCAAAGTTAGTAAGCTTCCCTTCTATCAACTCTTTCCCCGGGTGGAGGCCAAAAGACCAATTTTGGTGACCTGCAGATTGGCTTTTGATCGATTGACAATACATGTTGATGGAGCTTCAAAAGGAAACCCGGGTTTGTGTGGAGGTGGGGGTTGCATCCAGAATGCCAAAGGCAATATGCTCATTGGTTTTGCCTTTCACTATGGCAGTGGCTATAGCTTTCTTGCTGAAGCAAGGGCTCTACACGATGGTCTATCCATAGCAAAGCAGGGTGGTTTAAACATAGCAACTGTGTTTTCAGATTGTGCATTACTTGTTGATGCTGTTCACAAAGGTGTGACTCCCAATTGGACTGTCATGCCTTGGTGGGGGAAAATCTTGGAACTTCTTAGTGGTTGTGGATGCACGGTGCAACATGTGTACAGGGAAGGAAATAAAGTTGCTGATGCATTGGCATCTTATGCCTGTGGTATCCAAGATAACTCTATTTTTACACATACTAGGGACCTTCCAATTTTGGCAAGGGGGACCCTCAAGATGGACAAAGTAGGACTGCCCACTTTGCGCAATTGTAACTAGATAAGTGGTCTTTTCCTTGTTTTTATTCTTTTACTCTTGGTTGTTCTTACAGGGGTATATCCCCATCATTGTATAGGTTCCCTTCTTGTTTTCTACCTTTGATTGTTCACACAGGGGTATGCCCTGAAGCTATTGTATTCTCTCATTCAATCAATAAAATCAGGACCACAGGATTAATCTGGGGGAGTGAGAACATTCTTCCCTTCTGGGGGGGGGTGCACTCGATCGGATTCTAATCCTGTTGGTCTGTCTTTTACTGTAAAAAAAAAAGGAGAGAGGTCGACACTTCAGTTATAGGAGGTTGACACTACAACCAAATAAAAATCGTTATAAATGGGCTGAACAGGGGATAGGTTGACACCCACACTCTCACAGGTCGACACCATCATACTATTGGGGCAATCACGATTCATCCACACACAAGCCTTGTCACGCCCCGAGCCTTTATTACAGCGGAAGACTCACTCAGGGAGCGCGAACAGCCGGCATGGTAAGCCTCTTGCGAGTAATAACGATCAGAGCGCGAGACAATCACATGCATAAATGCAATCACACAGTATTTAATCAAACTCCAACTTTATTTCATAAATGATCAAAGTATTCTTTTACAACAACCTTTTTATCATTCTACTAGACTCAAGAAAATAAGGAAATTACATTGGCTCGATCTAAATAATATAGACTTCCTAAGTCTTCACTCTCATCTTGAAAATACTTTCATTCGCTCTCGGACCCGCTACTTGTATAACCCGAATCCGAATTCGAATCACTTCCATCTCCTGAAAAGATTGGAAATAGGTAATGAGCACACTTGTCCAATAGGTATCTTCGCATCAACATGAAAGCACTATTAAAGTAATTAACATTTTTGCTCTAGAGAAATAAGGCAAAATCATGCGAATGCGATCAATCATGCGATTAAACTAAAGTAACAAGATAATCATATAAGATAGAATGAACTAGCATGAATATGACAAGAACATGAGATTGGCCTTTCATGAACAAGAATGTACTAGCAAGCCACATAATCAACACTCCAGCATCTTTTACTTATGAGCAAGTGCTTCGTGAATTTCTGTGGAATATCAAGCAAGAAAGTCATGTATAAGAGTTAATCATGATGCACCGTGTTGTGGGTTTTCACTTCACGAGCCGTGGATAATTCACATATTTATAAAGAAAGTACTCCCAGCACAATGCGACGCCAGTAGCATCATACCCCATGGTTTATAAAATAGTATGTTTCCGACAATCAGTCGAGGGGACTAGCATAGAGCCCTTGAACACAATCAGTGCTCGATCGCATCTTCAAGTATAAATCAAGCTTATTTCCACGCATGAACTATAAAGTATGGCCAAGAATATAGCAAGTTCAAATTAATGAAATTCAATGATTGAACGCTTCAATTTTGAATATGTGGAAATCAAGAATGACATTAAACAATGTTATGCTCATAAAGTAAATCGGCAGCATAATGGTATATTTGTTAACTTCCCATTATATTAAGTTCATTGATCAATTTTATAAGTTCTAGACTATCATTAGTTCATCTAGAACCTTTGGAATATCAACCCTTGGGTCAAGCCTTGTGTTAAGTACTTAAGAAATGTGACAGTCGTTTACTGGGCCATTACATCATGTAACGCTCCAGTAGTGGGCCGTTACAATGATCCGAGTCCAGAACAATAAAAATAGACTTAGAGATAAGTGACGGTCATGCATTGGGCCGTTACATTATGTGACGATCTTATATTAGGCCGTTACATATGCCTGACGGTCCAACACAGGGCCGTTACATTACTGAAAATCAGAAAACATCGATGGTGTAATCTAATCAATAGGCTTTAATGGTACAACCAACTCGGCGTCCTAGTGGGAATCCCAGGCTCGCGGAGAATTACGGAGGCCTTGAAACAAGATTTCCTAGTCCATTGGAAGGAATATCCAATAGAGAGATCCTCATGTCCAAGAGTAG
The DNA here is from genome assembly GCA_022559845.1 of Amorphophallus konjac. Lineage (NCBI taxonomy): Eukaryota > Viridiplantae > Streptophyta > Magnoliopsida > Alismatales > Araceae > Amorphophallus > Amorphophallus konjac. Next base: position 383,893,586 of record CM040120.1, on the reverse strand, counting down.
TGTTCCTATAGTGCAAAGTGAACTAATGGACAACATACCGGAGTATGACCCATGTACTTAAAGAAATGACTCTATAGATAGAGAGAACGTGTACCAACGTAAAACCATGATAAAATTCCGTTCATACAACATTGGAAAAATCATGTTTTAATTATAAACTATAGAGTTTTGGCTCATGAAATTAACATAACTTAAAATAACATGCAATAACGATCATGAACAATTAGATAACTGAAAAGTCATATAACAGGTTAAAACTTAGCTATCTAGGTTTAATTATAAGTAAACTTAACTGGTTACTATTCTGTCATGAGTTGACAGAACACAGCGTCTAACAGTCTAACATGGGTGCGTCACAGTGTCTGTGACGGTCTATCGAGGGGCCGTTACAGTATGTAACGCTCCTGTCCAGATGCGTTAGAGATAACAGTGAAATAAAAATATAACAGAGTGTATGACGGTCTGTCGTAAGGCCGTTATATCACTGTGACGGTCCTACTATGATCCGTCAGAGAATCTGCTAACAGAAAACAGTATGAAATCCAAGAGATCAACTCACATCATGTCTGTAAATCAAACATCATGTAGTTTGAGACATGCTAATGAAGTGTAAGCCAACTACATGCATAGGTCTCAGTGAAATAGATAGATAATATCCTTTAATTTTCTACTTAGGGCTAAGAGATGTATGCATGCATAGAACTATTAAAACATGAAATTCATGATCTATCATGCATGGAATTCAATCAAATCAGAGGGCTTTTAGTCCTATCAAGATGTTTTTGCCGTTCATGAGATGACCTACCTCTTAATTAGGCTTTAAACTTCCAATTAAGGTCTGAAAACCGAGCCCTAGTTCTCCTTTTCCTGTGACTTTTAAGCAACTTCCTTGGGCTCTAACTCCACGACCTCTTGACCTAAAGACGTGAAATTTGGAGAGGAGTTAGTCTAAAGTATTGTAAACAAATACTTCTAAATAACTTACCCGAGATTATGCCTCCTTACCTTGATTCCTTGCGAGCCAAAAGTAAGGGTCGCACAGTTCAGAACTAGGTCCTATTTATAGAGTTCTAGCTAGGGTTTGAGGATTAGATCGATTCTAGAGTCCTTAATTCATCAAAACCTGATCTCTAAGGCTGACTTTGATAACCGAATAGGCCTTGTTGGGTTGGGGTATGCACCTGTACACATCAGGTTTTCCCACTTATTCATCGGTTGAAACTTTAAGGCCCGCTTTGTTAACTGAATTATCCGGAGATTGTCGAACACGGTGAGAGAGAATTGGGGGGGACACACTCTCCCTCACACATATGTCGTTAATCGAGTCTAAGCACCGTGTTCGACCCTCTGGGGTCGAACACGGTATCCGCACTCGAAAATCAAAACGGGCCTAAACGACTTTGGTAGCCCCATTCTTAAACGGGTTTAACAGAACAAAAAAAGAAATATTGGTCGAATAAGTCATTCGATCCATAGGGGTAGAATGGGTTATTCGTTGGGTGAACTACTCACCCTTATTTTACCCCATTATCAAAACGGTAAGATCTAATTTTATAACGGATTAGGATAAGGGCGGATGACTTATCTCATGATCCACCGTAATCTCTATCCAATCTCGATTAAGAAAAGAATAGATCAAACTAGAATAACTCACCCGACCTCAAGTAAGTCATTCTAACCGAGTTCATTCCGTTATCAAAGTGGACCTAAGAGTCCCTAGTAACTTAACATGTCCTTCTAGTTAGGTCTCTTGTAGATAGGGTTCAAAAATTCTAATCTTTTTGGGAGTTCTTTGACTTACGGAACTCGCAGTATGTAACGGTCGTGCCTAGGCGCGTTACCTGGCTGTGACGGTCGCCCGATGGACCGTTATAGTCAACGTGTATGGAGTTCTAAGTTAATAAAACACTTTTATTCGTTTATCCCTATAATTATCTTAGGTAAATAGTATTTATCTTATAAATCCGTGAATAAGCTAATTATCATTCTAGAATATGGGCCAAACTTAATGGGCTTGGTCCATTAACCTTTTGGATAATCATTAATTATGCTAGGTTAACTATTTAACCCAATTGGGCCATATAATGACTCATTAAGCCTTTATAATTTTTAGAAAATTGTTTTAATATTCAAAAATTATATATATAAATTCTGGGGCACTACACCCTCCCCCACTTAGAAGAATTTGGTCTCCAAATTCAAATATATGGATTTCGGAGAGGGTACTTACAGTTAAATAATTCTGAAAATCTTTTTCGCATAGCTGCTTCGGTTTCCCATGTTGCTTCATATGGCCATGTCTTCTTCCATTGGATCTTGACCATAGGAATAACTTTATTTCTTAGTTGACGCACTTCTCGTTCCAGAATCTTTATTGGTGTTTGTTCGTATGTTAAGTCCTTCTGAATCTCCAGATTGTCATAAGTGATAATGTGATCAGGATCATATACATACTTCTTTAACATGGAGACATGAAATACGTCATGAACTCCTGCTAACTGTGGAGGCAAAGCTAATCTATAAGCCACTTCGTCGACTTTTTCAAGAATTTCAAATGGGCCAATAAATCTTGGAGTTAGCTTTCCTTTAATGCCAAATCTTCGAATACCACGACATGGAGAAATCTTAAAATATACATGATCTCCTACCTGAAACTCCAAGTCACGTCTTCGATTGTCGGCATAAGATTTTTGCCTATCTTGCGCCATTTTCATTCTTTCCTGAATGAGTTTTATTTTCTCTGTAGAATCTCTGATAATATCAGGGCCTAAGAATTGTCTTTCCCCCATTTCACTCCAACATATTGGTGATCGACAGTTTTTTCTATATAAGGCTTCAAAAGGTGCCATTTGTATGCTTGCCTGATAGCTATTGTTATAAGTAAATTCCACTAGAGGTAAGTGATCATGCCAACTACCTCCAAAGTCAATAGCACAAGTCCTGAGCATATCTTCTACTACCTGATTTGTTCTTTCCGTTTGACCATCTGTTTGTGGATGAAAAGCTGTGTTGAAATTCAATCTAGTCCCTAGAGAATGTTGTAAACCCTTCCAGAATTGTGATGTGAATCGAGGATCCCTATCAGATATAATAGTGACGGGGACACCATGTAGCTTGACAATCTCCTTTATGTACAATGCTGCTAGAATATCCACAGACCATCGACTCTTAATTGGTAGGAAATGTGCAGACTTAGTCAACCGGTCTATGATTACCCATATTCCATCGTGTCCACCTCTTGTCTTAGGTAACCCCATAATGAAATCCATCCCTATACTTTCCCACTTCCATTCCGGAATACTTAAGGGATGTAATTTACCTGCGGGTCTAAGATGTTCTACTTTTGCTTGTTGACAAGTGAGGCAACGGGACACGAAATCAACTATTTCTCTCTTCATATTGGGCCACCAGAAATTTCTTTTGAGATCTTGATACATCTTTGTTCCTCCTGGATGAATTATGTATTTGGAATTATGTGCTTCATCTAGGATCAGTTTCTTCGTAGTCTCTTGATCTGGTACACATATTCGGCCCTTGAATAGCAATTTTACACCTTGGAATTAGAAAAATCTGGCCTTTGTTCAACATTGGCCTTAATTTCTAGTAAAATCGGATCATCATCTTGTAACTTGACCAAATCCTCTATCAATGTAGGTTGAGCTCGGATATTAGCTATGAAATAATCTTTTTCCTTTATGTCAATATCTAAGTTCAACTGAGCAAATTGAGGAACAAGGTTAGTTACACTTATCATAAGACTTGATAGCATACACATTAGTTTTCTACTGAGTGCATCTGCTACAGTATTAGCTTTGCCAGGATGATACTGAATAGTAAAATCAAAGTCTTTGAGGTATTCTAACCACCTCCTCTGCCTCATGTTGAGCTCTTTTTGAGAGAATAAGTATTTCAAGCTATTGTGGTCTAAGTAGACCGTAAACTTTTCTCCATAAAGATAATGATGCCAAATCTTCAAGGCAAAAATAACCACTGCCAATTCTAAATCATGCACAGGGTAGTTTTCCTCGTGCCGTTTCAGTTGTCTTGAAGAATAACAGATTACCTTCCCATTCTGCATGAGAACGCATCCTAAACCAATGCCAGACGCATCCGTATACACTTCGAACCCACCACCCTCCATTAGTAGTGATAAAATAGGAGCTATAGTAAGATGATTCTTAAGATTTTGAAAGCTCTTTTCACATTCCTCCGACCAGACAAAGGGAATTTTATTCCTTGTAAGTCTAGTTAAAGGAACTGCAATCTTAGAGAAATCTTTAATGAATCTTCTGTAATAACCAGCTAGACCCAAAAAGCTTCAAACTTCTGATACGGTCGTTGGCCGACTCCAATTCTTGACAGCTTCTACCTTAGAAGGATCCACATCAATACCTTCTTTTGAAATAATGTGGCCTAGGAATGAGACTTCCTTGAGCTAGAATTCACACTTATTGAGTTTGGCATATAGCTTGTGTTCTCTAAGTGTTTGCAAGGCTATCCTTAGATGTTCTTCATGTTCTTCCTCTGTCTTGGAACATATTAGGATATCATCAATGAAGACGACAATGAACTGATCTAGATATGGCTGGAAAACATTATTCATAAGCTACATAAATATTGATGGAGCATTAGTTAACCCAAATGGCATTACCACAAATTCATAGTGACCATAACGACTTCGAAAAGCCGATTTATAAGTATCTTCTTCTTTGATTCTAAGTTGATGATAACCAGATCTGAGATCAATCTTAGAGAAATACTCTACTCCCGAAAGTTGATCGAAGAGCTCATCAATACGCGGCAACGGATACTTATTTTTGATTGTAAGCTGATTTAGTCGCCGGTAATCGATGCATAGCCTGAGCGAACCATCTTTCTTCTTGACAAATAGAACCGGCGCACCCCAAGGGGATGTGCTATGTCTAATGAAGCCCTTATCCAGAAGTTCCTGCAACTGCTTATTTAGTTCTTTAAGTTCTGTGGGCGACATCCTGTAAGGGGCTATAGAAATAGGTGCTGCTCCTAGGATGAGTTCAATAGTGAAGTTCACTTCCCTCTCGGGAAGTAAACTAGGTAGTTCAGATGGAAACACGTCTGGGAACTCATTTACAATAGGGATGTCTGCTATGATAATCTCCTTGGACTCTGTAATAATGACGGAAGCAAGAAAAGCTTCACATCCTCGCGAGATGAGCTTGCAAGCGTGAAGTGAGGATATGATAGTGGGGTGTTTCTTGTATTTGATGTCAAGAAAAGAGAATCTCGGAAGATCGGGCTTTCGAAAGGATATAATCTTATTTCGACAATTGATGTAAGCATTATGATCTACAAGCCAATCTACCCCTAAAATGGCATCATAATCTTTCATATCGAGACATACTAAGTTCGCGGGGAGATTGTGTCCTTCTATCACTACCTCACAATCAGGATAATAGTTAGTAAGCTTTGTTCCAGAACGTAAGGGTGTGGAAATAGCAAGATCTGAAGGTAAGGAACTGATGCGATTGGTAAGGTTCTGGCAAAAGCAGTGGAGATAAAAGAATGAGAGGCACCAGTATCAAATAGCACAAATGTAGGACGTGAACAGATTTGAAGAGTACCTTCCATGAGTCCACCATCCCGATCCCTGGGTGCTTCCTCTTCTTCTAAGACGGCATTAAGGCGAGCCTGCCTCCTGCGTCCTCCTCCTGACGGTTGATCTTTCATGAGGGGGTAATCCGACATGCGATGCTCCCTACTTCCACAATGCAAACAAGCACTAAGGCACTTCCAGCATTCTTCAGCCGAGTGGCCGAATTTCTCGATAAAAAGTGCACGCCGAGGCGACTTGCTCCTTCTCTTCCTTGACCTTCTTGTTCTTTTGGGAACTTCCACCATTCCCGCTTCTTGATCTCTTCTTGCTGTCACGGCTTTTATAGGGTTCCGTGATGCTAAAATTTTCCTTCTTATAATGCCGATCAGAGCGTTGGCCTGATTCTTCATCTTTTCCTTTTAATTTCTTGACCTTCTCCAAGGTCCTTTCGCACAAATATGCCCGCTGAACCATCTCCGCATAAGTGCGGATGTTCTGGGTCCCGAGTTGTTGAATAAAATCGGGCCGTAACCCGTCCATGAACCGATTTGCCTTTAATAATTCAATACTAATCAGATGTGGTGCATAGGGTGCTAGCCTTGAAAACTGCAGCTCATACTCTGCCACCGACATCATCCCCTGTCGAAGTGAGGAAAACTCCATAGCCTTTCTTTCCTTAACGTGTTCAGAGAAATACTTCGAACAGAATAAAGCAAGAAAACCATCCCACGTATGGGGTGCATCGGCCGGAGGTGCCGGAACTGACTTCCACCAAGTACGTGCATCCTTATTAAGTTGAAACGCTGCCAGACACACCTTTTCCTGATCGGTGCATTGGATAACATCAAAGATACGATTCATTTCATCGATCCAATTTTCTGCTTCATCTGGATTGGAAGAACCATAGAAACGCGGAGGGTTTAAACTCCGGAAATTGTGATGTAGATCGCCAGCCCGTGCTCCTGCGCCACCTTGCACAATAGTTTGTAATGCCTGTGTAAGGCCGGCAACTGTTTGTTGCATGCCATCCCAATCTACGCGATGAGCCATGATAGCAATAAGGTACCTGAGAGAAATATAACAACTTATTATTTCTCGTGAGACTGACAGAAAATAAATCTTAAAGCTAATAACTATCTCATCCCGGGCTCTACCCAATTCTCACGTGGCTATGAAATTTTTTTCCTTAGTTCATAGGTAGGGGTCCTTAAACCTTGGACTTATCCTATGACATGATTCTTTTCCCTAAGTCCTGAGACTTAGGCTCTGATACCAACTTAACTGTCACGCCCCGAGCCTTTATTACAGCGGAAGACTCACTCGGGGAGCGCGAACAGCCGGCATGGTAAGCCTCTTGCGAGCAATAACGATCAGAGCGCGAGACAATCACATGCATAAATGTAATCACACAGTATTTAATCAAACTCCAACTTTATTTCATAAATGATCAAAGTATTCTTTTACAATAACCTTTTTATCATTCTACTAGACTCAAGAAAATAGGGAAATTACATTGACTCGATCTAAACAATATAGACTTCCTAAGTCTTCACTCTCATCTTGAAAATACTTTCATTCGCTCTCGGACCCGCTACTTGTATAACCCGAATCCGAATTCGAATCACTTCCATCTCCTGAAAAGATTAGAAATAGGTAATGAGCACACTTGCCCAGTAGGTATCTTCGCATCAACATGAAGGCACTATTAAAGTAATTAACATTTTTGCTCTAGAGAAATAAGGTAAAATCATGCGAATGCGATCAATCATGCGATTAAACTAAAGTAACAAGATAATCATATAAGATAGAATGAACTAGCATGAATATGACAAGAACATGAGATTGGTCTTTCATGAACAAGAATGTAACGAGAATGTACTAGCAAGCCACATAATCAACACTCCAGCATCTTCTGCTTATGAGCAAGTGCTTCATGAATTTCTGTGGAATATCAAGCAAGAAAGTCATGTATAAGAGTTAATCATGCTGCACCATGTTGTGGGTTTTCACTTCATGAGCCGTGGATAATTCACATATTTATAAAGAACGTACTCCCAGCGCAATGCAATGCCAGTAGCATCATACCCCATGGTTTATAAAATAGTATGTTTCCAATAATCAGCCGAGGGGACTAGCATAGAGCCCTTGAACACAATCAGTGCTCGATCGCATCTTCAAGTATAAATCAAACTTATTTCCACGCATGAACTATAAAGTATGGCCAAGAATATAGCAAGTTCAAATTAATGAAATTCAATGATTGAATGCTTCAATTTTGAATATGAGGAAATCAAGAATGACATTAAACAATGTTATGCTCATAAAGTAAATCGGCAGCATAACGGTATATTTATTAACTTCCCATTATATTAAATTTCTTGATCAATTTTATAAGTTCTAGACAATCATTAGTTCATCTAGAACCTTTGGAATATCAACCCTTGGGTTAAGTACTTAAGAAATGTGACGGTCGTTTACTGGGCCATTACATCATGTAACGCTCCAGTAGTGGGCCGTTACAATGATCCGAGTCCAAAACAATAAAAATAGACTCAGAGATAGGTGACGGTCATGCATTGGGCCATTACATTATGTGACGGTCTTATATTAGGCCGTTACATGTGCCTGACGGTCCAACACAGAGCCGTTACATTACTAAAAATCAGAAAACATCGATGGTGTAATCTAATCAATGGGCTTTAATGGTACAACCAACTCGGCGTCCTAGTGGGAATCCCAAGCTCGCGGAGAATTACGGAGGCCTTGAAACAAGATTTCCTAATCCATTGGAAGGAATATCCAATAGAGAGGTCCTCATGTCCAAGAGTAGTGTTCCTATAGTGCAAAGTGAACTAATGGACAACATACCAGAGTATGACCCATGTACTTAAAGAAATGACTCTATAGATAGAGAAAACATGTACCAACGTAAAACCATGATAAAATTCCGTTCATACAGCATTGGAAAAATCATGTTTTAATTATAAACTATATAGTTTTGGCTCATGAAATTAACATAACTTAAAATAACATGCAATACCTATCATGAACAATTGGATAACCGAAGAGTCACATAACAGGTTAAAACTTAGCTATCTAGGTTTAATTATAAGTAAACTTAACTGGTTACTATTCTGTCATGAGTTGACAGAAAACAGCGTCTAACGGTCTAACATGGGTGCGTCACAGTGTCTGTGACGGTCTATCGAGGGGCCGTTACAGTATGTAACGCTCCTGTCCAGATGCGTTAGAGATAACAATGAAATAAAAATATAACAGAGTGTGTGACGGTCTGTCGTAAGGCCGTTATATCACTGTGACGGTCCTATTATGATCCGTCAGAGAATCTGCTAACAAAAAACAGTATGAAATCCAAGAGATCAACTCACATCATGTCTGTAAATCAAACATCATGTAGTTTGAGACATGTTAATGAAGTGTAAGCCAACTACATGCATAGGTCTCAGTGAAATAGATAGATAATTTCCTTTAATTTTTTACTTTGGGCTAAGAGATGTATGCATGCATAGAACTATTAAAACATGAAATTCATGATCTATCATGCACGGAATTCAATCAAATCAGAGGGCTTTTAGTCCTATCAAGATGTTTTTACCGTTCATGAGATGACCTACCTCTTAATTAGGCTTTAAACTTCCAATTAATATCTGAAAACCGAGTCCTAGTTCTCCTTTTCTTATGACTTTTCAGCAACTTCCTTGGGCTCTAACTCCACGACCTCTTGACCTAAAGACGTGAAATTTGGAGAGGAGTTAGTCTAAAGTATTGTAAATAAATACTTCTAAATAACTTACCCGAGATTATGCCTCCTTACCTTGATTCCTTGCGAGCCAAAAGTAAGGGTCGCACAGTTCAGAACTAGGTCCTATTTATAGAGTTCTAGCTAGGGTTTGAGGATTAGATCGATTCTAGAGTCCTTAATTCAACAAAACCTGATCTCTAAGAGTCCCTAGTAACTTAACATGTCCTTCTAGTTAGTCTCTTGTAGATAGGGTTCAAAAATTCTAATCTTTTTGGGAGTTCTTTCACTTACGGAACTCGCAATATGTAACGGTCGTGCCTAGGCGCGTTACCTGGCTGTGATGGTCGCCCGATGGACCGTTACAGTCAACGTGTATGGAGTTCTAAGTTAATAAAACTCTTTTATTCGTTTATCCCTATAATTATCCTAGGTAAATAGTATTTATCTTATAAATCCATGAATAATCTAATTATCCTTCTAGAATATGGGCCAAACTTAATGGGCTTGGTCCATTAACCTTTTGGATAATCATTAATTATGCTAGGTTAACTATTTAACCCAATTGGGCCATATAATGACTCATTAAGCCTTTATAATTTTTAGAAAATTATTTTAATATTTAAAAATTATATATATAAATTCTGGGGCACTGCAGGCCTGGTCACACTTATTCTCCTATTCGCTAGAACTCCTTTCATCAATCAAAAACAAGCTATTGGAACAAAAATCAACCATTTTTCAACTTCCACCACAAATCAAAGGCTAAAAGTATTTCGAAACAACGAGCCAATGTGAAAATGAAAAACATGAATCGGAATTCTCCATCAAGCAAGGAAACCAAGTATGAGAATAAAATTTGGATTCCTAAATCTATAGTATCATGCCTTGCTGAGATGAATGGCTTGTTGGGACCCAATCATGTATGGGTTCCAAAGATTGTTGGTTGATTTACCATGCAAGAATGTCTTGCAGCCATACACAACAGGTGGTACCTAGATAGCGGCTGTTCAAGACATATGACAGGGGACAGAACAAAATTCTATCTTCTGGTGGAAAAAGAAGCTGGGCATGTAACCTTTGGGGGGAACAATAAATGAAAAAATCATTGGTTCAAGTATTGTAGGTAAGAATCCCTCCAACTCATGTGAGAATGTTTTATTGGTTGATGGTTTAGAATATAATCTGTTAAGTATAAGTCAATTGTGTGATAAAGGACATAGAGTAGTGTTTGACTCTCATGAATGTAATATTCTAGAACCAAAATCTGATAAAATCAAGTTTTCTAGTAAAAGAGTCAACAATGTATACATAATTGACTTAGATGATCCAACTCATTTGAATCTCCGTCTTGCTACACCAAAATCTGAACTTGCATAGTTATGGCATCTTAGACTATGACATGCTAGCTACAATGTCTTGCATAAACTTATGAAAAATTCAATGGTGAAAGGGCTGTCTGAGCTCTCGTTCAAGCAAGACAATAAAATTTGTGATGCATGGACCTTCGGGAAACAAACAAGAAAATTAGTCAAAACCAAAATTGAAAATTTATCATCTAAACCACTTGAACTAATACACATGGACTTGTTTGGGGCAACAAGAACGGCCAGCTTAAGTGGTAGAAGGTATGGCTATGTCTTAGTGGATGAATTTTTAAGGTTCACATTTTGTGTTCTATCTTACACACAAGAATGATGCTTTTGGTGAGTTTCAAGCACTCTACATGTAGATAAAGCAAGATGGTGAGTTCAAAATTTTCAACATTCAATCAGATCATGGTGGTGAATTCGACAATGCTGAATTTTACAATTTTTACAGGGCTGAAGGTATATCTTACAGGTTTTTATCACCCAGGACCACTGAACAAAACGGGATAGTTGAGAGGAGAAATCGAACACTCATAGAGATGGCTAGAACAATGATCGCTGAAAGACAACTCCCAAGGAGATATTAGGCCGAAGCGGTAAACACAGCATGCTACATCATCAACCTCTTCATGGTAAGGCTATTCACCAAAAAGACTCCTTATGAGCTGCTCAAAGGTAAAAAGTCTTCTCTCTCACACATAAGAGTGTTCAGATCCAAATGTTTCATTCATAACAATGATAAAGAGAATTGGATAAGTTCGAGCCAAAGAGCGATGAAGGTATATTTTCTGGTAATTCTGATCGATGTAGGGCTTATAGAATTTACAATATCAAGAGTCAAGTTATGGAAGAATCACCACCATGTTACTTTTGATGAATTCAATGATGAATCTAATAATGACAAGCCTTGCAGGGAAGATGACAATGGGGAGTTCCTGAAATCAAAGGAAGAACACGATCCTCCATAAGATGAGACAAGAGAAAATGATGACTTGGAGAATCAAGTAATTCAAGGGATCTAGCTATCAGTGAAGGTAATGATATCACTGATGTCAGGATTCTTAAAGATCATCCCTTGGATATTGTAATTGGGAACTTAAATGAACCACCTAGGACCAGGTCACATTTTAGAATAGTTAAAGAATTGGACCAAATTGCTCGTCTCACAAATTGAACCAAAAGATGTTGAAGAAGCCTTGAAAGATGAAAACTGGATAAACTCCATGCAAGATGAATTAAATCAATTTGAAAGAAATAATGTTTGGCATCTTGTTCCTAGACCCTCAACAAAATCTGTCATAGGTACCAAATGGATATTTAGGAACAAACTTAGTGAAGATGGCAAGATAATAAGAAATAAGGCTAGATTGGTTGCTCAAGGTTACAATCAAGAATTTGGAGTAGATTTTGAAGAATCTTTTGGCCCTATCGCTCGACTAGAAGCCATTAGGATTTTTCTTGCATTTGCATGTTAACACAAAATAAAATTGCATGAAATAGATGTTAAAAGTGCTTTCTTAAATGGGATGATAAAAGAGGAAGTTTATGTGGAGCAGCCACCTGACTTTGAAAGTTCTGATCATGAAGATTATTTGTACAAGCTGGACAGGGCTCTTTATGGCTTGAAGTAAGCACCTAGAGCTTGGTATGAAAGGTTAAGTTCTCTCCTCACCGAAAATGGATACACAAGAGGTAAAGTAGATCAAACACTTTTCACCAAAAAGTAAGGTAAGAACATCTTGATTGTTTAAATTTATGTTGATGATATTGTGTTTGGATCCATAAAATCTAAAATGTGTGAGGAATTTGTAAACCTTATGACTAGTGAGTTCGAGATGAGTTTAATGAGTGAACTTTAATTCTTTCTCGGCTTGCAGGTTAACCAAGGTGCAGATGGGTGCTTTATAAGCCAAGCCAAATACATCAAGGAGCTGCTGAAAAGGTTTGACATGAAAAATTGTAAGCACGTTGCAACTCCTATGGGGACCAACACATCACTGGATGCGGATGAGAAAGGTAAATCTGTGGATGCAAAGATTTATAGAGGTATGATTGGTTCATTGCTTTACTTGATTGCATCTAGATCGGACATTCAGTTTAGTGTATACCTTTGTGCTGGATTTCAAGCTAGTCCTAGAGAATCTCACTTGATTGCCATCAAGCGTATCCTCAGATATCTTGCTAGGACTCAAGATTTGGGGTTGTGGTATCCGTCATCTTGTGTTCTTTCTCTTGTCTCTTATTCAGATGCGGACTATGCTGGTTGCAATCTGGATCGCAAGAGCACGAGTGGGTATTGCCAATTTTTGGGCGGGTGTTTAGTTTCTTAGGCCTCCAAGAAACAACGCTCGGTTGCCCTCTCTACCGCAGAGGCAAAATATGTTGCTGTGGAGAGTTGTGGCACCCAAGTGTTGTGGATTAAATACCAACTCCAAGACTACTTAGTGGATCTTAGATGTGTCTCGATTTTGTGTGATAATACAAGTGCAATCAATCTTGCTAAAAATCTAGTCCAGCACTCCAGGACAAAGCATATTGAATTTAGGCATCACTTCCTTAGAGATGAGGTCCTTAAAAAAAATTTGAAGTGCATTTTGTTGATACATTGAACCAAGTTGCTGACATTTTTACCAAACCCTTGTGTAATGAAAGATTTTCTACACTTAGAAGGGACCTTGGTCTGTGCAGATCTTAAATCAATAAGGATTGAAGTGTTCAATATCTCTCACTATTGTTGCTTGTTGATTGCTCTGAGCTGCAATAAAAGGGCTATAGAGAAAATCTGATGCATATAATTTTCATATCAATACATGTCATTATGCATTGGCGTGCATGGTTTGATAGGCCCATGTTCATGATGCATTGCATTGGTTGCTGCATTGTTTTTGCTTGACCATGGTATATAAAATGGTGATGTATGGAAAGGTAGGTTATGCTTGCTTGAAAGCATTCACCATGCGTGAGGATACACCTCCGCCGAGTACCATGAGTCGATATTGCATTTAGGCCATATTGTCAGGGGGAGCAACTTCTTTGAACCATTCTTGCATACATGTTGTCTTCATTTTGTCAACTTTGATAAGTTTACAACCATTGGCATGAACTTCCAAATCATGTTTTGATATCTTACTGATGATCAGGTCAACCCCAGCACCACTTAGGTTGACCTCTCGGTTGCACTCAAGTTGACCTAAGACCTACTCAGGTCGACCTTGCATGTCACTCGTGCTTGGAAACTGCCCTTTGTTTAAGCTCATTGCATATCCTCAGGGGGAGTGTTCACTACTAATTCTCTTCACTTGATAATCATGCTTATCTAAAAATTCAATGGATCATTTCTTGTTGCTGCTACTGGCTGTTCTGATCACCTTCTTGAAAAATCTGAAATTCAGTAGCTTCCAATCTGGGTACCATGATCATCAAATTGAGTGGAATTTAAAGTAAGAATCTTCTATTATATGACCTTGTGCTTGTCCATCCTATAAAACTGGTTCAGGTTTAATGACTTCATTGAGTTTTGAGACAAATGTTATGAAATCATTTCTGTTCAATTTTTTAATAGACCTTAACCAGTGTTTACATGTTGTGTCCTGAATAACTCTTTCTGAAATCTGCAAATTCTAATTTCAAGGCAACCTTGGTGGAGATACTGAAACTAAGTATTATCTTTAGAGATCATGAATAGATGGAATTCCTAAATGCTAAATTTTGTCAGAGCAATGACATTGGTTCACTGAGAAACCATGTCCCTTGTCCAAGAAGACAAGTGGGCTGTGTCATGTGGTGCCTTTGTTAACTCTGCAGCAAGTTGAAGAAAAATCTAAGACAGAGCAATGTCACAGTTGCTGAGAAATATGTCCCCTCATCAAAGAAATGAGGCCAGATATGTCATGAGGTGACAATGCTATCTATGTTCAATCTGAGGCATGACAATCAGTCACACCAAGTACCTAGGGATACTGGCATCTAAATAACGTGTATCCTCAAGATACAAGGCATGACTGGGCTTAATTGCTCATAAAAATCTTCTGTGCTCAAAGAAAATTATGAGCCCGATAGCTGAAGATAAAAGAAAAACTGTTGTAACTCTAAATTCCATAAGAACTTCATGAGTGTCTAACCTCAATACTAGTTTGTGTAACTCTCAAAGAAGTCGTTGAATCTGAATAAGTAAGGCAAAGGAAGGTTAAACATGTTTTCGACATTCAATTCTGGTTCATTTCTATTAAAACATGCATGCAGATGTTTTTAAAATTCTTTTCATGAACTCTGATATCATTATATTTGAACCATGCAATTTGAATAAGGATCATGTCATAAAGTTTGTATAATGGTCGACTCTGAACATAAATATTCTCTTTGTTATGAGATCAGTATCAGATTGTGAAACTTCTTGCATTTTCAAATCCTCAACTTCTCATATAGGTTGTATTTCTCCAAAATCCCTCATAATCATACTGGCTCTGATCTTCCTTCTCTCCACCATTTCTCGTCCCTCCTTTTTGCTAATGTCAAAGAGGGAGAGTTGTTTGTTGCGCCATTTAAGGGGGAGAGTTATTTAAATGGAAGTTAAGGGGGTGAATTATTTTATCCCTTATGCATGTGCTTTAAAAATGCTTGAATTGGTTCATATTGACATACAATGACTCACAGTGTTGTCATCATTAAAAAGGGGGAGATTATTGTGTCCCTATAGTTTTGATGCTGTCTAACATCATTAGTCATTGACTTTCTGAGGTTTTGAAGCTATCTAACACCATGAATCATTATCTTTCTAATGACACTTTGATATTTTCAAGGTAGTTCAAGCAAAAGGCTCAAATGAATAGTAAGAAATCAAGTGCATAAAAATCGAGGCAATTGGTTGAACAGAAAATAAGCCAAGTTGGATTGGGAAACAACTTCAAGCAACGACAAATCCAGCAACAAATCAAGCAAGGCTGAAGAGCACATTAAAAATAGTTTTAACAAGGGTAGTGTCGACCTCATAAGGCTGAAGTGTCGACCTGACCAGCTCAACCCTGTCTAATGGATTCCTATGGGCAGTGTCGACACTATGTTCCCAGGAGGTTGACCTCAGACCCTGCTAGAAAGCGTTACAAACACTCCTCTGCTTGGCAGTGTCGACCTTATCCCATCAGCTGTCGACACCATGATGCTTCCTAAAAACATTGAAGACATGATCCTGTAGAGCAGTGTTGACACTACTATTACAACAGGTCGACACTGCGATGCTTCCAGAAGCTGGAGACCGGATTCCATTCAGCCACATCGACCTCAATAGCTAGTGCGTCGACCTCACTACTGCTCAACTTAAGAAGAGCTCAAGCAAGCCAACAAGAGTGTCGACCTCACCTCTCCAACAGGTCGACCTCAGACGTCTTCCAGAGACTGTTATATTGGCAGTTCTTTTAAGGAGTGTCGACACTTCCTTTACAAGAGGTCAACCTCATGATGGTTCCGAGAAGCTTTTTGAGCTATTTTCTTCAAACACGCCAGGCCATCCAGGGAATACAAATATAAACCGTAAATCCCCAAAAACATGGATTTCGAGATCTAGAGCAAGTCTCAAGGTTAGAATAGTGACTCAGCCACCATCACCATATCTGAATAACTTTTTGGAGACAACTATGTCAGAGTCCAAATCTAGGAAATATCTCTTGTCATGACACCACTTTCTGCAGGCAACTAATAGGATTTGGTCCTAGAAAGGTACACCAAGCACAGAAATGACCTGAGCCAATGAGGAAGCAGGCTACAAGATTTCTTCCATGTTGATCATTAAATGCTCAGATTTGGAGCTGAAGAAAAGTCTTACTATGTATTTCCTCTGAGCAAATCAAAAGAAAACAAGTATGAAAACACTTTTTACACTCATGCTGGACCAATCAGTGGACATAATTTTGGGGGGAAAGTTCCCTCTCCTTGGGAGCGCAAAAAGGGACACGCACCTCCCTGCATGGGCCACTGCTGGAGCTGCTGCTACCACCTAGAGTAAAAAGCCACATCCAGGGCTAGAAGAAGAGAAAATAGAAGGTGAAGAGAAGAAGTTGTTGTTGTGCTAGTGAGGCCGGTGCTCCTTAGAGAAAATGGAGAAGGCAAGAAGCCCAACACAGTCTACATCTAGAAGATCTAAAGAAAAGCCACAAGCTCCTCTTCCATCTGTTCGTTGTCTTGTAGAGAGAAGCCTCCATCTCAAGCAACGAATCTGAAAGCAGCAAATCAAACTCTCCAGTTTTCAGACAAGCACATTTGCATTTGGCATTAAGTTTCATTTTTCTTGTCTGAAGTTCTTCATTACCCTTTTCTATTTTGTTCTTGTTCTTGCTAAAACTTGAATCGTCCCTACCGGTGTTAGTAGGAAGACAGATCAAGTTTGTGAGTTTGAATCTGTGGTTTGGCCTATGTGCCATCAAGTTGTGTGATAGTGGTTCCTTGAGAGAGGATAGTATCTCTACAAGCTGTAAGGCAGCGGGTTGTTAAGCTGTGTATTCAGTGGGTTGTGCAGTTGCACTACGGATGCCTCACTTGGGTTGAGTGAGGGGTGGACGTAGGACTTTGGAGAAAGTATGAACCACCTTAACAGTCATTGTCTATGTGGTTTGCATGTGTGGTTGCTCTTTGCTAGATGCTTCTCTAGGCCCGTTATCTATTTACATTCCTGCATTGTATTTGTGGATTCCCTACATTTAAAGTAGTTCCTTCTATTCCGCTGCGGTCATTTTTATTTCTAGAAAAAGAGGGGCATATCTATTCACCCCTACCATCTAGATCAGCCATTCCCACACAACAGCCACCCGCCGTCTGGAGCCGGTGGGTGAGAGAAGAGAACGGGGGAGAGAACGAGAGTCGGTGAGGGTGGGAGTGAGGGAGAGAGAGTGGTGTGCGTGGCTTTAAAGAAAATGGGTTTTGGCATTGCCCTAGACCCCTCAAAGAAGCGAATTCATAAATACGTCCATTCTCTCAATAATTTCAACAATTAAACTTTTAAAGCTTTAATAAAAACTCCATAAACTGGTACATCTTCTTGGATTTGACATGCTCGGGGCTGAAAACACGTTCAAACGCCTCAATAAATTTCTGCCATGAAATCTGCCGTAGAGGATGAGAATGAAATGCCGACTCCCATTCTGTAGTCCACCATGACAAAGCTGGGCCCTGAAGTTGATAACTAGCCAACAACACCTTCTCATCTTCCGGACACTCCATGTAGCGGAAAACTCTTTGCATACCACCAACCCAAGCTCTTTCTGCATCCGGGTCCCACTGTCCCTCGAATTGAGGTGGATGGAACTGCAAAAACTCCTTCAATGCTCGCCCACGCCACCTTGAGATGAAGAACCCTCTCCAGCCTCCCCACCATACTGCCGGAGGTAGAACTGATACATGGCTTTAGCAAATTCCTCACATCCTTGAGCTCCTACTGTCACCGCTCCAGCCGCAATCGATGCTCTACTCTGACTCTCCTGGTCCTCGGCCGACTGCCCTTGCTGGGAGCGGACACTCCTCTTTGGCGTCATGATCTTCTAACATGCAAGAGAATAAAACGGCAGAATCAACAAAACATGTGGGGTCCTACTCCAGTTGCCAATATTACTGCATATTACGGACATTCTGAACGACTACAATCAATTTAGATTCCTATACACCCCCACAACCACGCTCTGATACCATCTGTAACGACCCAAGATCCGAATATCAAGAAAGACCCCGATATTCTTGGATCCTGGCCTGCCACCCACGAGCCGGAGCTCAGATGGGTTAAAGTGATGGAGTGGTAGTGTATATGAATCTAAATCATTGCAACACAATATTAATTAACATGAGCAATTAAAGGAAATAAATAGTTACTCCATAATTCCTCTTAATAATACCTCAAAACTCTAGGGCTCTTAAAATATTCACGATAAGTAGATCCGATGCCTATTAGGTGGAAATCCAAATTTCAAGGTGTTATAGTCAAGAACCCAAGGTGGCCATGATGGTATATGGTTGATAGTTGACAGATTGACCATGACTGCCAAGGTGTTGCCAATTAAGGTGAGTTGGGGAGTTCATAGATTGGCTAGATTGTACGTGGAATGAATTGTTCCCCTGCATGGTGTGCCTATTTCTATTGTATCAAATCGGGATCCCCGTTTCACTTCTGGTTTCTGAAGAAGTTTTCAGAAGGCTCCGGGTACAGAGTAAGCTTTTAGCTCTACTTATCACCCTCAATCCGATGGGCAATCGAAGAGAACTATATAGACCCTAGAAGATATGTTGAGAGCGTGTTGCCTTGAGTGGCAAGGGTCGTGAATTAATCATTTGTCATTTGTGGAATTCGCTTACAACAATAGCTATCATTCCAGTATGGGCATGGCACCTTATGAAGCTTTGTATAGGAGACCGTGTCGTACACCACTTGACTGGTTTGAGGTTGGTGAACGAGTAATGACAGGACTTGAATTAGTGCAGTAGTGTGTGGGGGTAGTGCAGCTGATTAGACATAAATTGTAGGCAGCTCAATGCCGATAGAAGCGTTATGTAGATCGACGAAGGTGACCTCTTACCTTCAAGGTGGGAGACCGAGTGTTCTTAAAAGTCTCTCCTATGAAAGGCGTGGTGCTATTCGACAAGCGTGGGAAGCTGAGTCCCCATTATATTGGGCCTTTTCTCATTATGGAGCGTGTTGGCCAAGCAACATATCGTTTGCAACTACCTCCAGAGATGAATTTGGTGCATGATGTGTTCCATATGTCAATGCTGCAGAAGTACATGCCTGATGACTCTCTTGTGTTGGAAGGCTCGGTGTGGCCTGAAGTGACGTCGGATCTGTCTATTCTTGAGTACCCCATCCGTATTGAAGATCGGCGTGAGCAGTAGTTGAGAAATAAGGTTATACCTTTGGTTAAGGTGATCTAGCAACACCATTCAGGAGATGAGGCAATGTGGGAGGGTGAAGATGAGATGCGGCATTGATTTCCATATCTGTTCGGGTAAGATCTCCCCGTAAACTATGGTGTTTTGGTGTAAATTTTGAGGACAATTTCTTTTTAGGAGGGGAGGACTGTAACACCCTGAAATTCGGATTTCCACCTAATAGGCATCAGATCTACTTATCGTGAATATTTTAAGAGCCCCGGATTTTTGAGGTATTATTAAGAGGAATTGTGGAGTAACTATTTATTTCTTATAATTGCTCATGTTAATTAATATTGTGTTGCAATGATTTAGATTCGTATATGTTGACACTCATTTTAAGCCTACAAGTCGAGTTATTTCTCTTATTCATCTTCCATAATGTCCCGAATTATCCATTGTTGTGAAGTCTTTCTTGGACGTATTTCGAGCCCGTTCTTGGTCATTTTTCGAGCCCATTGAGCATTGAAGGCTTTTTACCTTGATTTCCCTAATTTCGGGTCCGTTTCGTGTGGTTCGGATGGCCAAACGGACGTCCAACATAAAGTTTACTGTGCTCCTAGTCGCGGTCTCCAAGCATACCGCGACCACGAGAACGTGGTCTGTAAGGAAACCGCGTTCACCATTTTATTATTATTATTATTTTTTTATTTTATCCGCCCTATCCTAGACGACTGCGTTCTGCCCTTTTTCCCAGATTGTTTTCGACCTGCCTAATAGCGGTCTAGGCAGGACCGCTACCATCAGGTAGCGGTCATCCCCAGACCGTGTCTTGGTTTTCTTCACCATTTTGCATGCGTCCACCTTGTGGGCCTCCGGCGTCGATTCCAGTTGACTCTTTATAGTCGCGGTCTTCCCTTGACCGCATTTTTCAAGTCACAGACGCTCGACTGACAGCATTCTTGTTCCAGAGTCCTAACTATTCTGGGCTCCATTTTCTTCGGCCAAGGACTCTTCAGACTCCTCGTTGGCATCGTTTTTGACGATGATAACTTGCCACCTCAATTTCCATCCATGCTGGGCTCTTATTCCCACTATTATCTCAAGGTTTATCAACCTATATCCCTATTTTTGGGTAATTATCCTCTAAATCGACCTAGGGTTTCCTGCACTTCTATAAATAGCACCCTGCTGCAACTGAGCGATGGGGGGCGATTCTTAGGCTTAGGGTGAAGCCATGCTACACCGATGTCTCATGTCTTCGATCCCAAGCCATCCAAGGAAGTATTAACCTCGTCTACCCACGTTCGGGGCTCTTTCTCTTATCCTTTCCTATCTACTCTCTGCTCTTACTTTCTCTACTTTCACACAGATTCCTGCACTTTTTTGCACGTTGTTTCACATTCTTGCATTTTGCATCATTGATTCCTGCAGCCCTGATGCGTGTTAATTCGTTCTTTTCATTCACACACATTCACAATACAGACACCTACGTTTTGCACCCATTTACAGGGGTTAAAAACCATCTCCCGGTGCGTTCTCCCTCTTGTTTTCATATTGATTTATGCATGCGGGATAGATGCTACATGTGCATGTTTTAATGGGTTTTTCCTCTTTGTGTTGACTTTGATTCGCAGGAAAAGCAAGAGTACATGAGGCCCTTACCTTCTATCCGGCTAGAAGTGGAGGAGGGATTAACCACAACTTCCATATCCCGTGTTGAGCGTGATCATCTCTTCATTTTTCCAAGGTACGCAGCACACACAATCTCTACGTCTTCGGCACTGTTAACCCTTGGTGGCGATCACGGTATTCCTTCTGTGCCCCTCCTTTGTGTTTTATTATCATGCTTATCCATATATGCACATTCATTCACCTCATTTGGGGGCAACATTAATCCATCTACATCCTATTTTTAGGTGATCACGGTGGGACACCTAGTGCCTATCGCGTTATTCTTGCTTTCCTGTGACTTTGGTGTGTATATGTCATTGTTTTGATAGCATTTTTTAGGGTTTTCTGCGTTTCTGCGGTTCTGGGATCAGAAGGCGGTCCCCAAGTGACCACTTCTTGCAGAAGTTATCCTCAAGAGACCACCTTCTGATTCTGGTAGACCCAGGGGCAAGCTCTCTGGCACGTCATTCTTTAATGATTTAATCTACCGTCCGGGGTCTGATCGTGCGGTTTTATGGTCCTATTTTGCTATCCTTTATATTGTCTTGATCTTCTCATATCATTTGCATTCATCCTATCATGTTTTCATAATTTTATATCACCTTGATTTTCAAGTTTTATGCAAGAAATCTGTATGTAGACCCAGGGGCAGACGCTCAGGTGCGTTGTTCGTTGATGATTTAATCTACCTTCTGGGGTCTGATTGTGCCTTTTTATGATCCTACACTGTTGTCCTTTATATTGTCTTGGTTTTGCCACATTGTTTTTATCCATTGTGTCATGTTTGCATAATTTAATATTGTCTTGACTTCTCAGTTTTAGGCTAGAAATCTACACGCAGATTCTCAGGTACGTTGTTCGTTGATGGTTTAATCCACCTTTCAGGGTCTGATTGTGCTTGTTTATGGTCTTGCCTTATTATCCTTTATATTGTCGTGGTTTTCTCATATTATTTGCATTCATCTTATCATGATTTCATAATTTAATATTGTCTTGATTTCCTAGATTTAGGCTAGAAATCTACATGCACTCCGGTGCGCATAGGGCCATGCATTGCATGTTTGTAGCTGCATTCCTACCCGGTTAAGTGACCCTCTCAGCTTCATATTCCTTGGAGTCGACTAGGTGATATTATCCAAGACCTCCGTAAGTCTCCGTGAGCCATGGATTCCCACACAGACGTCGAGCTGGTTGTACCTTTTCACCCTTAGGATCTGCATTTGCATACGTGTGAGGGAGATTAAACCTAATTCAACCTAAAGTTTGGACCTTATTCCCACAGGATTCTTATCTTGAGGGAATTATCCTTAACTCAAATCATTAAAAAAGGGTCCACCAAAACTTTGTAAAATAAGAACTTTCGCATCATATCAACTTGTTTGATGTTGGGTGAAATCCTTCACATTATTATTGTTTGCAATGTTTGGGTTTATTCAAGCCCATTCGTGGTGTTTGTGTTGCATTTCCTCATCCATTATATGCGTTTTGTTATTGATTCATTTAGTTTTAAGCTAGGGTCCTTCGTTCTAGGTCGCATTTGCATTAATTTTATGCATAAGTCAGTCAGTAAGTCAGTCTGTCTCAGAGCCTGGTAGCGATCCTCCAAGGGCCGCCTCTTGCTAGCTACATCCCAGAACCGCCCTCTCCCCTGTGGGTCCTATCCTCTTCCTTAGCCCTTCGCGCCCTCTTACCTGGTTGTATTTCCCTTGATATTTCCATATTAAGTCTCCATTTTCACTCATGGAGCATCAATTTCGTTATACGTACTCTTCTTCTTCCCAATCTCCCTATTCCCGCGTGGAATCCTATTCCCACGCAGGCCCATCTTCTCGTGGTCCCTCTGATCCATCCGAGGAACAGACTGACAGGAATGGATGAATTACAGATCTAGAGGGGGGGTGAATAGATCAACCCCAATTTAACAGTCTATAGCGGAAAATAAATTATGAAATGAAATTTCTGCTAAGACACAAGCTATCAATTCAAACTAAAGAGATCAGCGAGGAAATCCAATCAAGAACACACCTCAGTCTGGTACTAGGCGGAGGTTAGATTCACAGCTCTCCTCACGCAAGGAGCAGTTTTCCAGATAGATGGATCTATCCTTTGGACTGTAACTTTTGATATACTACTGAGATGTCAATATGGTGGGTGAACATACGCCAACTGAGAATGGTCCTAGGCATCCATCTAAACGAAGCAATGGAGAGACAAGCAATCACACAGTTGGACAGAAGTTTTAAGGTGGTTCGATCTCAATCCTAAGATCTACGTCCACCCCTCACTCAAACGAGTGAGGCTTCCGCTGAATCACAACTTTGAAACCACTGACATGCAACTTACAAACCGCTGAGCCTCACAGCTTGCTGTCCGAGGATCACTCCACGCCGCTGTCTCACAGCTTAGACCACTGATTACACAGCTTACAGATGATTCAAAAACAAATCAAAAATGAAAACAAAGAAAGACAGTGAAAACAAAAATTGTTGTAGCTCTATTTCTAGAGCAATTCAACTCTAGATCAGATCCATACGTCGAGACCAACTCAAACTTACTGAAGTCTCTTTCTTCTCTTAGACTTTATCTTCCTCTTCTGATACTCTGCTTTGACTCTCACTTCACTGCACTCCAATTTTCTACTCTTAGACTTGCGGTGGCTCTCTGACTCTTCTCTAGCTTCTTCTTCTATTTTTGATCTCTCCCTTTCTCTTTTCTCTTTTCTCCTCTCTCGATTTTCTTCTCAGATATAGATATAGTGCTTTGTCTCTTTGCTGCTTGAGCTCCGGCCTCTATTTATCCTCACCAGCAGGAGTTCTTGTGGTTCCCACAAGATTTGATCTGGGTGCGTGGAAGAAGCGCTCTCGCCAAAGGTTTTTTGAAGAAGCTCGGCCACGTGTCAGATGAGGCGGTGAGGAATCTTCAAGTTACAGCCACGTGGAAAGTTATTTCGAACAGAATCTCCAAGGATCTAGGAATTCACCTCGAATCACGTGTCACCGTCAACTTCACTTATGAACCCCCGTGATAGACAAAATTTCTTTTATGCATCTCAGGTGTATGAGTGTAAATCTGAATTGTAACTTGATGAACTTCATCTTGTTTTTCCTGCCAAGTCAATTATAGAAACTTAATAACAGTTTTGTCATCATGTGGCTCATGAAACAATTAATAAGTTATTGAGAAATGCAAGCTCAGATGGTTCATGAAAACAAGAAGAAATCACATGGACAGATATGAGAAGATATACACATGCATCAATGTAAAAACAAGGTACATCGACCTGTGAATAAGTACAGTAGCATAAGTATAGTAAATTAACTACAGCTACACCGACCTGAGTAAACTACAGGTAGACCTAATATGTATCAAGAGAATGATGAAGACAGGATGTCATTAGGATGCACCAACCTGTATATCACACAGGTATACTTTATTTAGTTAGAGAGACTCTTACTGTAATGATAGTGCATCGACATGTAAATGCATAAGGCAGTACTGTATGCACTTCATCATCGACATGCCATTGAGGCGTGTCGGCCTAACCTGGTGATATATAAAGAAATGCTTAATGCATCGATGCAAGACCTAGATGCACCGACCTAACTTCAAGGTAGATGCACAAGGTGCACCGACCTTAAGAATGATGGCCTCTAACGCACCGACCTTATACAAAAATCATTGGCTCACCAGCATCGACCAGTTAAAAGTGTGCATCGACCTGATGTTACAACATCTAGCCTATAGTGCCTAGCGACATCGACTTGTGTACAAAGTGCACCGGCCTAATAGTGCAAGACTTCTACATTCGCACCGACCTTCTAGACTAGAATGCATATGTGCACAGACCTGACTTTCTCAATGCATGAGTATGCATCAACCTTATATCGTAGTAGCATTAGTATGCATTGACCTTATAAATGCAAGAATCATATTCTGGCTTAATGAAATGATAATTAGCACACATTATAAATCCAAATGGTTTTGCCAATATCAAAGTCAATCTCACTGTTGCCGACATCAAAACCATCAAAACTAGACATCAAATCCAGAGGAGACACAACATTCTCCCCCTTTTTGATGATGGCAACACTGCAATACTTTGATGGCAACACATTCTACATTATAAGGTAGAATGTTCAGTAGACACAGTCAAATGCAATATGAGACAGTTTTCAATTTCAGCATGAGGCAGAATATTCAATAGACACAATCAAATGCAATATGAGACAGATTTCAATTTTTGCTTTCTCTCACTATAGACCTCAATGAAATCAGACCTCAATGAAATCTCTCCCCCTTTGCCCCATCAAAACAAACTCTCTCCCCCTTTGCCATCAGCAAAAGAAAGGATGGAAACAATTTGTGCTTAATAGGGAAGAGACACAAAATTTAAATGAGAGAAAGGACATGAAGGAATATGTTGACAAATCTGATTTAACTTTCATTAATCAAGCATTCATGGTGTAGATTCTTCTGGTATAAGACTCAATATAATGCAGCCTTGATAGAAATTTGTTTTATGAATGATGAAGCTTAGACTTTAGCAACTATACTCTTTGAATAAGTTTGCATTAACCCTTAATAGCAATAAATCAGAACTACATAAATCATGGCAGATTTGGTCTCACTTCATCTTACTCACCCAAAATCAGTGAGTTTCTCAGGAGTGACTAGGACATGTATTGAGGTTAAACAATTTTTATAGTTCTGATATTTCACCGCAGGGTTACAACATGATTTACATTTTCTTTATGTTTATAAATTTCAGAACAGTTAGGTATAATCCAGACCTTTTGACGTAAGGGTACACGTTTATTAGACGCTAGTACCCCTAGTTACTCAGTAGAATTTACCATTCCGTTTCTTTGATCAAGACATTCAGGAGTAGTTTACACCTTTTGACGTAAGGGTACACGTTGATTAGACACTTGTACCCCTAGTTACTCAGTGCAACTAACCGTTCTATTTTAAACTTTTGAACATAGATAACTAGAGCACTTTATGACATAGGATTTCTTTATTTCCTTGATAAAGGGTCTAGTTTCTCGGTGAATTCAGCCATTGCTCTACCTACACATTTGTTGACTCATAATTTTAACATGGTTGCCCTTTGGTTTTACAAAAATGTTCATGTTTAAACACAATACACACTCCAAGTTTCTCAACGAAGAAGTCATTAACTCAAGAACTTTAGATTCGGGGAGACTTCACCAGTCATGACATGTGATATATGGTTGAAAGCTATTAAGTGTGATTAACAGCCTTATTTATTGAGTTTAGTTTTTAGACTCCTCAATTCAGTAGACTTAAACCATCAACTCATTCATGGTACATCACAAATTCTTATACAAGAAGATTTTTTGATTTTAGTAGCTTAGAGTAGTGAAAGACATATCAGATTGTCATTATTTCTGATTCAAAAGGGATGCAAGATTTTGCAAGACTTTTCAGTGAAGATTTTGGTTGACCGAAATGAGTAAATCGGTTGACCGAATTCGACAGCATCAGAATCAAGAAAATACAGGATGTAATAGATAGAACTTATGCAAGAAGGTGTCGACTTTGCGTGTCGACATTCCTTGAGAGACACTCACATCTGCCTGGATACAATAACATGAACCTGATCTAACTCAAACTTTGAACATTTTATCATGAACTCCCCCTATTAATATGCAAGACAATGAGATGGAGACAAAGTATTTTTGACATTAACTCCCCCTGTCTATGTGCGCTTCTGCAGGACACAACATTTAAAGCACATGAAATTTTTTGGCTATCATGACTACAGATAATGGGATGCAAGACCAGGACACACTTTTGACCCAAGGTACTTGGCGGAGGACTAGCCTCTACACATAGCGTGGGTTTCCAGATATAAGAGATCTTCCCTTCTCCCAACATACCATTTGATATACCTTTGGGATTAAGATAGACTTTATGCAATGCAATGTATGCAACAACATCCTCATTCTATTTCCACCAGCAACATGATAAGAAAAACATATGAATATTTATTCCATGTGAGAACACTCAAGTAGTCATTTATCATGCTAAAATTTACATAAACCTAGTTTTCTTCTTGAGATTTTAAATCTTTCATTGCCAAGAGATTTAGTAAATATATCACCAATCTATTTTTCTAATTCTACAATGTTCAGTTCAATTTCATTCTTACTTCATCTCTCAAGAAATGATGTTTTATCTCAATGTGCTTAGTCCGGGAATGATGAACAGAATTCTTAGTTAAAGATATAACACTAGTATTATCACAAAAGATAGTAATACATCCAAGTTTGATGTGATAATCAATAAGCTGGTGTTTGAGCCAGAGTACCTGGGATGCATAGTTTCCTACTGCAACATACTCAGCTTCAGCAGTGGAAAGTGCAACAGTGTGTTACTTCTTAGATGCCCAAGACACTAGACAACCACCTAGATATTGACAATACCCACTAGTGCTTTTTTCATCTATCCTACACCCTGCATAATACACATCAGATAAGCTACCAGTTCAAACTCACACTTAGTAGGATACCATAGACCTAAGTCAAGAGTTTCAGATAGATATCTAAAAATCCTTTTCACTGCACTCATGTGAGATTCCCTAGGACTAGCCTGAAATCTAGCACATAAACACACAGAGAATTGGATATCTGGACGAGATGCAGTAAGATAAAGCAAGGATCCGATCATACCTCTATATAGTTTGATATCAACCAATTTACCTTCAAGGTCAGCATCAAGACTAGTTGATTTACCCATTGGTGCAGTAATGGCTTTGAGATTTTCCAGCTTGTATTTCTTCAGCATATCCTTGATGTATTTGGCCTAAGTAGTGAAGGTTCTCTCTGAAGTTTGACAGATCTACAATCCAAGGAAAAACTTTAGTTCTCCCATTAAGCTCATTTCAAATTCATCAGTCATTAAGGTAGAAAATTCCTTACATATGGATGGTTTAGTTGACCCAAACACTATGTCATCGACATAAATTTGAACAACAAGAATATCTTCATTATCTACCTTGGTAAATAGAGTTTGGTCAACCTCACCTCTTGAGAAACCTTTACCAGTGAGGAAGGAGCTCCATCTATCGTACCAAGCTCTGGGAGCTTGCTTCAGTCCATATAATGCCTTATCAAGCTTATACACATGATCAGGAAAGTCTAAACGCTCAAAACCAAAAGGCTGTTTGACAAAAACATCCTCTTTTATTAAGCCATTTAAAAATTCTTATTTGACATCCATCTGCTAAAGTTTTATCCTTAGGCTACATGCAAATGCAAGAAGAATCCTAATGGCTTCTAGTCTAACTCCAGGGGCAAAAGATTCTTCAAAATCTATCCCAAATTCCAAATTGTACTCCTGTGCCACTAGCCTAGCCTTATTTCTAACAACCTTTCCCTGTTCATCAATTTTATTTCTGAAAACCCATTTTGTGCCTATAATGGAGCCATGTGTTGGTTTAGGAACTAAGTGCCATACCTTGTTCCTATCAAATTGATTAAATTCATCATGCATGGCATTTATCCAATGTTAATCTTTTAAGGAATTTTCAATGTTTTAGGGTTCTATTTCTGAAACAAGAGCAAATGAGTTAAGTTCATTTTCAATTCTAAAATGAGATCTATTCCTAGGGGGTTCATTCAGATTACCAATAACATTTTTTAGAGGATGATCTCTGAGCACTCTAATATTGGTAAGCTGATTACCTGAATTTACATTTACCTCCCCCTGAATGCATGATCCTTCAATCTCACCTTCATTTGCAAGTTCTGCATTCTACTCTTCTTTATTTTCCAGAATTTCTCTATCATCTTTGTCCCTGCAAAAATCAATATCAGATTTATTAGAGGTTTCATCAAACACAATATGTGGTGATTCTTCAACAGTTTGAGACTTAATATTATAGATCCTATAGGCTCTAGAATTCTCAGAATACCCTAGAAAAATTACTGGTTCACTTTTGACTTCAAATTTATCAAGGTCTCTTTTAGAGTTAACATGGATAAAACACTTAGATCCAAAGACCTTGAAATGAGTTAGTAAAGGTTTTTTACCTTTCAATATTTTATAAGGAGTCTTTTGGGTAGAAGGTCTTACTAAGGCTCTATTGATAATGTAACAAGAGGTGTTTACTGCCTCAGCCCAAAACCTTCTAGGGAAGTTGCTTTCAACTAACATAGTCTGAGCCAACTCCACCAAGGTACTATTCCTTCTTTCAACCACTCCATTCTGTTCTGGAGTTCTTGGTGAAGAGAATCTGTGGTTTATCCCATTGTCCCTGCAAAAATCATCAAATTGTGAGTTCTCAAACTCACCACCATGATCAGACAGAATATTAGATATAGACTGCTCACCATTCTATTTTATTATGTTGAAGAATACCTGAAATTCTTTAAAGGTATCATTTTTGTGAGTTGTTGAACCCCCTTTATGTGATAGTTCTTCCTTGATAAGATTTTGATGATGACCAAACACTATATAAGTCTAGAATGAATGTTTGAATAAATTTGAATGAGTTTTCTTTTGGGCTACTCTAGTATATACCACTTGCATTTGATCATTGTCTCTCCTTAAGTCATGGTTCACTAGTGCAGTCGAAGGATGAAAATTGTAAGTTCAAGAGAATCCAAATTAAGTGAGTGTTATGCGTTGAAGTTGTTAAAGATCCACTCTGACTCTGGTTTTGTGGTTTTTACAGAACTCACGAATGAGCCTTTTGGTCTAAGAGATTCGAGGTCGATTGGTGAGATCTATCCCAACCTCATCTCACATGTTTAGTTATTTATCCATGATAGATTCTTTTTGTGTTGATCCCTAGGGGTAATTTGTCATGGTCTTGATCTTAGTTACTTTTGATCTTGTATTTACTCCTTCATGCTTTAGAAATAATTCTTTTGAATGGGGTGATCCCAATGGTGAACCCCCTTAATGTTTATAGCACTTAGTTTTGTTTTTAGTTTCATTTTGTGCTGCCCAGGGACAAGGGTTGACCCCAAGGGTCAACCCCTGGGTGTTGTTTATCTCAACCCGCACGGGTTCCTTAAACCCAGCCACGAGGGTCGACCCCAAGGGTCGACCCCTGAGCGTTATTTTCTCAAAACCGCATGGGTTGTTGTTTGGCTGGTCGCGAGGGTTGACCCCTGGGCAGTTTATTTTTCAAATCTGTTCAGGTTCTGGTTTGTCACCACAAGGGTCGACCCCAAGGGTCGACCCCTCGTACCAGCATCTAAGCTTGTTTGGGATCTCTTTGTAGGTCCACGAGGGTCGACCCCAAGGGTCGACCCTTTTAGTTTGGGCGCCGCTAAACACGTTTCGAACCGGTACGAATGCTACTTTTTCTCTAAGCTTTTGCCCTAAAAGTGTGAGATCCGAGGCTCCTATCATCGTACACATGTCCCCCAGCCTTGGGGGTATAAAACCCATCATTGGGCGACCTAAAAGGTGAATCGAATAGAACATTCTCTTATCCTTTTGGGGTTTTGCGTGCTTGCAGCAGAAGAAAGAAGGGGGAGGGCTCGTGAATGCAAAATCAACCCAAGCTCCTTGTAGATATGATGCAGCTCGAGCAGGATTCAAAGGCCTTCATCCTGATATGAAGCTGGGCAACAAGGATCTCGAGTTGCACATCATCATCCGGGCTTCCTTTTGCAGATTTTGTCTACATCCTGCATCTCCGACCAAGGAATGAAGAACCTTCGTGGGCTCATCGTCTGAAAGGGGGATTTCTGGCGACCTCAGGATCTTTATTGCATACATTTTGTTCATTCTATTTCAGTTCTGAAGGACCATTTTATATCTGAATATTTCTTGAACGAGATACTGTGTGTGTGTGCGTTTGCTGGTCGCAACGCACGTGTGTGTGTGGCTGTGTGCTTCACAGCGTGTGTGTGTGTAGGGGTTTTCACTCTATAGTGGAAGCAATCCTCACTTTGTGAGGGGTGGACGTAGGGGACACTGTTGTGAACCCGAACCACCTAAAATCCTCATGTTCATTGTGGTTTGCTTCTACGTTCTTACACGTGTGGGCTTCTTGTCGAGCGGAGTGTTGTTCTAATCTCAATTACCTAGGGGTTCTCTATATTTCCGCTGTTCGTGTGATAGCATCAATGGGTGATAAGAGTTGTGCTTCGTTCCTTATCTATCCATTTAATCTATTGCGAAATCTTATTGTTGGTAAAATTTTTATTGTCAATCAATTCACCCCTCCCCTCTTGATTGCCATCTACTGGGGACAACAATTGGTATCAGAGCCCGGTATCTGATTTTGTACTGATCTCACGATCTAAGAGTAAGATCCAGTATATGGCAAACAAGGGGTTGATGCCAGAAGGGCACTCTATACATAGACCACCGTTCTTCGATGGGTCGAATTACACATATTGGAAGAATCGGATGTATGTATTCCTGAGGGCCCAGGAATTTGAAATTTGGTATGTTATCAGTAATGGTCTTGATCAATTGCCTCCAAAAGAGGAAGAGTGGGGAGAAGAACATATCAAGAAGTGCATAGCTAATTTCAAAGCAATGAATATAATCCAATGTGCAATTCACCCCAATGAGTACTCACGAATTTCTATGTGTGCTTCCATGCAAGAAATGTGGAATAAACTCCGCTTGATGTATGAAAGGACTTCGGAAGTGAAAGAAACCAAGACAAATCTACTCGTTTGGGACTATAAATTGTTCATGATGAAGCCAGATGAAAGCATCTTAGAGATGTTTGCTAGATTGTTGAAGATAACAAATGGATTGAAAGCACTTGCGAAGGATTACTCCAACCAGGATCTAGTAAGGAAGGTATTAAGGTCCCTCTCTCCACAGTGGCACACGAAAGCCACGGTCATAGAAGACTCAAAGGATCTCAGTACTTTGACACTTGATGAGCTAATTGGATCATTGATGACCTATGAGCTGAATATAAAAAGGAATGAGGAAGACGTCAAGAAAAAGAAGCCAATCTCCAGCATGGCTTTGAAGACCAACCTCCAAGGCTCAGATGAAAGTGAAGATGGATCTATTTCAAATAGTAAGGATGAAGAGTTGGTGGCCATGATAACGCGAAGGGCCAGAAAATTCATCAAGAAATCTAGAAGAGCAGGAACTCCGTTCAGAAGAACACCAAAGAAAATGATAGCCAAGAAGGGAGAAAATAGCAAGAAGGAAGAGATAATCTGTTATGAATGTAAAAAACCAGGGCACATGCGTGAAGATTGCCCCGAACTTCAGAAAAAGTTCAAGAAAGGGAAGTTCATAAAAAACAAGGCAATGGTGGCAACATGGAGCGATGAGGATGACACCGAAGACAAATCAGAAGATGAGTTGGACGAGCTTGTCCAAACATTGTGTCTAATGGCGAATGATGAAGACTCCAATGAGGTACATTCTGAAACTGAAGATCTCTCATGTGAACAATGGGAAATTGCTTATGAAGCTTTGTATGAAAAATGTAAAAAGTTAAAGTCTGAAAACAGGATGTTAAAGAAAAAGATTGACCAAAGCATATCAAATGAATCTTCATGTCTGAAATGTGCTGAATTATCATCCAAGCTTTAAACTCTGTCTTATGACAATGAAATGCTTAATTCCGAAGTCATTTTATTTGAAGAAGAACTAACATGCTTAAAAGAAGAACAACAAAATGATGAAAAATCCATGAAAGCCATTGAAGAAGTGAATGCTAAAGTGCAAGCCTTGGAAAAGGATAAAATCGAACTTGAAGAAGCAAAGGGGCTTTTAACGGGTGAGGTGAAAGATCTAAAAGAAACATTGGCAAAGTTTGTTAAGGGAAAACAAACGTTAGACACCATGCTAGGAATGAGAGTGAATTTCAGAAAGGAAGGGCTAGGATATGAGCCATGCCACAAAAAAGATTTTGAAAAAAAACTCAAGCTTCCTTTGTGAATGCTAATGCTTCATCTTCATCATGCTCTTCACATAAAAAGACTGAGAAATACATTCATGTTCACAAACCATTCATGAATGAAAGTAAGAAAAGGAATGTTAACAAAAAGGTTGGTTCATGCTTCTATTATAGAATGTATGGCCACACCATGTATACATGCAGATTAATGTTGGCTGACGAGGAACAATTTGCAAGAAAATCAATGTGATTGAATAGATCAAGAACCCCTAACCATTATGGACCCAAGCAAGTTTGGGTACCAAAATCATAGAGATTTCTTATCTTGATGGTTTTGCAGGTCTGCTTGAAGGCTCAAAGAAACAAACGGTACCTTGATAGTGGATGCTCGCGACACATGTCGGGAAACAAAGAAATTTTTGCAGACCTCAAAGAAAAGGATGGTGGACTAGTTGCATTCGGGGGCAAGGACAAAGGAAAAATCGTCGGAGAAGGTAAGATTGGTAAGGTATCTCCTCACAGTGTGGAAAATGTTTTGTTGGTTAAAGGTCTCAATCGTAACTTACTCAGTATAAGTCAACTTTGTGATAAAGGGGCAATGTGATTTTTGACTCCATGCACTACACTGTTGTAAATAAAATTACACACGAAATAATGTTTATATGGGTTAGACAAAACAATGTATATATGATAGACTTAGATGATACTTCACACTATAATCTTTGCTTAGTTGCAAATAACTCTGATAATGCTTGGCTGTGGCATCACCGTCTTGGGCATGCCAGTTTTAATGTTCTTACAAAGTTGTCCAGAAATGATTTAGTTGTTGGGATGCCAAAGCTGAAGTTTGAACCGGACAAAGTATGTGAGGCGTGCAGCAAATGTAAGCAAACCAGAACCTCTTTTAAAAGTAAGAATGATGTGACAGCCACTAGGCCCCTTGAAGTTCTTCATATTGATTTGTTCGGACCTAGTAGAACTCACAGTCTAAGAAGCCCAACATCTCTCATTTGAAACCATTTGGATCAATTTGCTATATTCTTAATAATGGAAAACCTGATTTGGGCAAATTCGATGCAAAAAGTGATCGTGGATTTTTTCTTGGGTACTCTCTTACCTCTAGAGCTTATCGGGCTTATAACTTGAGAACTCTTGTAGCATGAGTGCTAACAAAAATTCAAATTTGTAGGAGGAAGAAGAAGAAACCGGTGAAGAGATCGCACCAAAGGTAGCACAAGATCAAGCAACTCAAGGAGAAGGATCAAAAAGTAAGGATGATGAAAATCAACTAGGACAGCAGCTTCATTGGCAATGGACTTTCCACAAAAGCCATCCTCCCGAGAATGTGATTGGTAATGTAGAAGAGAAAGTGAAAACTCGATCTTCATCAAGGGAAGTTGACAATTTGGATTATCTTGCATTGTTCTGTCAATTTAAACCGCACTCTATTGATGAAGCCTTAAAGGACAATTCCTGGATCTTAGATATGCAGGATGAACTACACCAGTTCCAAAGGAACAAAGTGTGGTTCCTTGTGCCACGTCCTAAAAACCACTCCGTGATCGGAACCAAATGGATTTTCCAAAACAAGTTAAATGATCAAGGAGTGGTAATTAGGAATAAGGCTAGACTAGTAGTCAAATGCTATAGCCAAGAAATAGGAATTGACTTTGATGAGTCATTTGCCCCAGTGGCAAGACTTGAGGCCGTAAGAATTCTTTTAGCATTTGCATGCCACTATGATATCAAACTCTTTCAAATGGATGTGAAAAGTGCATTTTTGAATGGTTTCATATAGGAGGACGTGTATGTGGAGCAGCCTCTAGGATTTGAAGATCACGCATATCCGGATTATGTTTACAAATTGGACAAGGTGCTTTATGGGTTGAAACAAGCTCCACGCGCCTGGTACGAGAGGCTGAGTTCTTTCCTTGTCGACAATGGGTTCAAATTAAACGTGGTAACATTCATCAAACCTTGTTTACCAAAGCAAATGGTAAGAAAGTTCTAACTATTCAAGTATATGTCGACGACATTATATTTGGTTCTACTGATAACACCTTGAGTGAGAATTTTGCTAAACTTATGCAAGGTGAGTTTGAGATGAGTATGATGGGAGAATTGACTTTCTTCTTGGGCTTGCAGGTCAAACAAATGGTGGATGGCATTTTCATATGCCAAAGGAAGTATGCTCGAGACTTGCTCACAAAGTATAATTTCAGCAAGGTGAAACCTCAACCCACACCCATGTCAACCTCAATCAAACTTGATCAAGATGAAAAAGGTAATACCATGGACCAAAAATTTTTCAGAAGCATGATAGGATCATTGTTATATTTAACTGCTAGTTGGCCCGACATTCAATTTGATGTGTGTTTGTGTGCGAGATTTCAGTCCAATCCAAAAGAATCACACATGTCGGCCGTAAAACGGATTTTTAGATATGTTGCTGGTTCAGTTCGCTTGGGCTTATGGTTTCCACGTAATTCAAGCTTTGAATTAATTGCTTATTCTGACGCCGATTATGCGGGTTGTAAAGTGGATCGGAAAAGCACCAACGGGAACTACCAATTTATTGGGGGATGCATGGTTTCATGGGCCTCCAAGAAAAAAAACTCAGTGGCATTATGAACCGCCGAAGCTGAGTATGTGGCTATAGGTAGTTGTGTTGCCCAGGTGCTTTGGATCCAACAACAAATGATTGACTATGGAATCTCTTTTAAGAACACCTCAGTCTTGTGTGATAACACCTCGGCCATAAATCTGTCAAAAAAACCTATTCATCACTCTCGCACGAAGCATATTGAAATTAGACATCATTTCATTAGGGATCATATGAGTAAGGGTGATGTAGAAATTAGCTTCATTGAAACAAACTGACAAATTGATGACATCTTTACCAAACCTCTAAGTGAAGACAAGTTCACATCATTTAGGAGAGAACTAGGGGTTTGTAGGATAGAGGAGTTTGAATCATGATCATTTGCATCATATAACTACATTGTGTGCATAAGTCATTTACTTGCATTTTGTGCGTAAGTGTTCATAAGATGTCTTTGTATATAAAATGGTGAATTACGGAAAGGTGGATTAAGTCCATCTGGAAGCATTCATTATGCGTGAGACCATACTCCACCATCGTACGAAGTATCGTTGTGTCGTGCACGCACTTGCATTATTGAGTTGCATTAGTGAGTCCCCTTCATCATGCATATGCATCATATTGCTTGAAAATCATAAAATCAGTTTGTGTGAACAATCATCATAGGTGTGAATTGAATTCCTTCTATTTATAATGTACACAAACTTTCATTGCCTTTTCTATGGTCGATGTTACCTTGAATACAATTAAAATGCCAACCAAGGAGCAAAATCATTCAAAATCTGAAATCTGGAGAGTTGGACAATAACCATCTAATGTGATCTTAAATTTCTTTGAAATGCTTTCCCCAATTGATTTCAACCACAAAACATTCAATTTCCCTTGATTCTAACATGAATTTATCATTGGGGATTAGAGCCTGGCTGTCCTTGGACTTCTTTTGCACTTAAAGCTATTTTTGTAGAAGTATAGGGGAAGGGTCGACCCCAAGGGTCAACCCTCGCGTCACTCGGTTCTGGCTGGGGCTCGGAGTAATAGGGGTCGACCCGCTAAGTATAGGGGAAGGGTCGACCCCAAGGGTCAACCCTCGCGTCACTCGGTTCCGGCTGGGGCTCGGAGTAATAGGGGTCGACCCAGCGGGTCGACCCATTCCGGTCCGGCTGATTCCCTGCGCCCGGACCGTTCGCAAAAGGGGTTTTTCACCATAAAAATGGCCCTCTCATACCTATAAAGTATCTCCAGCCCCCTTCTAAGACCTGCCATCACTTCCTTCTACCCTAAAAACCCCTTCTTGGAACCCTAAATCGGTCAAGCCCTAATCGCGAGCTCCACCGGTGGC
Organism: Amorphophallus konjac; assembly: GCA_022559845.1. NCBI lineage: Eukaryota > Viridiplantae > Streptophyta > Magnoliopsida > Alismatales > Araceae > Amorphophallus > Amorphophallus konjac. The sequence goes on along the minus strand of CM040120.1, from coordinate 383,856,565 downwards.
AACTCACGGCCCCCTCCTTCTTGTGGTTCAAAGCTTCTTCCTTGGTCCAAATCATGTCTGAGGTAAGCCATGGTGTGTGGAGAACTGAATATCTGAGGTTAAGGCGTCCCCATTTTTGAACCAACGAGATCTACAACTCCATCTCGAGCTCTTTTCTGTCTTGTGATCCAGATGGCCCCAAAGAGGCGTCCTCCTCGCAAAGAATCCGAATCAAGCTCTGCTCGGGAACAAAGGTCAAAGGGCAAAGAACTGTTATCCACCAAACGGGATCAGACATCTAGCAAAGTATTGAACAGGAAGGTACTTCACCCTCGGGTGGCAAATTTCGAAAATATTTGTAAACATCTCCCAAGTCTTGTGGATATTATTTACAGTCAGCCGAATTTGGATGTGTTTATGTCAGTGCATTGCCATTTTTATCCACATCTGGTCCATCAGTTTTACAACAATCTATCTTTCACGAAAACCAGTCAATATACAATAGTGAATGCCCAGTCGATTAAGCTCACACCAGCCTTCATTAGTACTGCTCTTGGACTGCCTTGTGAAGGATACACATTTGGAGACATTCTTGTGCCAGATGAAGTTATATATCAAATGATGACTTCTGAGGAAATGGGTGAGAGAACGACCGCTGGTTTGAATGCAAATCATTTCCCTCCTATGCAGCATATTTTACATCGCATGATAACCACTATTTTACTACCTCGAGGAGGAGGTCATGATAAAGTAACAGAGGTTCACATGTTCTTGTTCTATTGTCTTATGGGTGGTCTTCCCATTAATTTTCCGACCATTATGCTAGATCATATGTGTTCAAGCATGAAGCATAAAAATCGGACTCTTCCATATGCGGCTCCATTATCTGCCATTTTTGAGCACTTGCAGTTTGATCTGTCAAAAGAACCTTCGCAGACTATTCGAACTGCCGACATTTACTCAATTCACGCCATTTGCCATAATATGAACTATGAACTGATAAATGGTGTCTTGGTTCAGACCTTGAAGAGTTTTGAACATGCAGTCAATTCTGAAGATGATGTAGATGATGATGGAATTCCGTTCGGCAACCATCCACAAGATGTTCATGCAGAGAGGATACCTTCTGAGGTGGTTCAGATGGTAACAGACCGATTGGGCTCCATTGATGGTCGTTTAGACAAATTTGGGGAGAAAATGGATGTTCTAGCCAAGGATATCTCAGATTTGAAGCTTTCCCATATGGAATACACTCAGCCATTTCAAAGGGTTGCCACTTTTCTTGAGTCAAATACGCAAGCTTTGGACATTCAGACCACTCTATTTCAAGAAATCGTCGATTACATTAGACGTCCACCAGATCCACCCACTCAAGATTCGGACTAGATGATTGCGCTCGACCGGCATGGCACACTTCTTACCCCGTATTCACCCCCTCCTTTTTGATGATGCCAAAGGGGGAGAAATTTTGTAATATGTGTGTGCCCGGCTAATTAAAACACTATGTGTGATGTGTGCTTGCATGCATGTGTTGATGGGGACATCCCTTGCCCCTCCACATTTTCTGAAGCTCGGATTGATCATCGGTGTACGCCATTATGTTCCTCATGTGTTAGTGAGTCAAGTCATGTAATTTCCTTATTTTATTTGAGTCTTAATCATGTAATTTTCCCTTTATTTGAGTCATGTACCTAGGTTAGAAAGTCATTTTCCTAAGTCGTGTGTCATTATGTTGGTTCATTAGGCTATTGGGCCCAAATAGTGGGCTAGGCCCAAGGGCGCCCCTCCCTTGGAGTATTTGGTCATTATGTCAGTTGTCAGGGTCAGTATGGTCATGTGAAATGTCTTGTGCCTATAAATAGGCCACCCCACTCCTCATATGTAAGAACTAATGCATGAATATTGAATTCCAGAAAAACTCCAAATCCCTCTAGCTTCCTCTCTCAATATCTCTCTCTCTTTATCCCTCTCTCTCTCTCTAAGGGGTCCCCCCCCTCTCTCTCTCCCTCCACCCCAATTTTCGGAATTTTCTCTCTCCTCCCCATTCACCCCTCATTAAGACCTCTCCCCTTCCCCATACACTCATTTAACTCCCCCCCCAACCCAAGGTGGCATCCTCCAATCCACACCCCACCTCCCAACCCCCAACTACGCAACACCACTTCCTAAGCACCCCTTCCTCTCCCCAAGGTTGAAGGGGCTCTTCCCTAAGCCCAAATTTGAATTTCCCTCCCCTTGGGCTGTGCCCTTTCATCTCCCCCCACCCCCAAGCTCCCAAATTCACCCCCCACTTCCCCCTTGGTCAAACCAAGTTCACCCCCCCTCCCCCTTGCTCTCCCCTTGCACATCTCCTCATTCTATCTCTGTTTCAGGCAGCAGAGTTGCAGCGACTTGCAGAGGCAGCCACGACCGTCCCTCATAGATTCATGTGACAAGGCCTACATTGCTGGAATCGTCTACGAGTTAGCTTTCCAACAAAGGTGGTCTCGCCAGCTTCCGAGGTCGGAGCTGTCCGTAGGAGCCGATCTCCCTCGACTGCGCAGAAGACCCCAGGCAGAGAGCCAGAGCGAGAGTGGAAGCTCGGCCACGGCGAACCTTTTGGGATTCAGAACAAGTGTTCTTCAGCAAAATTCTTCCCTCTCAAGTCCTCTTTCATCCTCAAGAAGCAGAGCTGCATTTCGACATCGGCATCTCAAGTTAAAAATTTTCTACTCCAAGTGTGTCAGGTCAGTTTACAGGAACCAGAATCGACATCCCTCTACTCATCTGATCGTCCTGGTCTTCTCCTACATCTGCCGACCTCGCCGTTGGTGCTGACAGAAAGAAGACTCGACCACGGTTCCAACGGTTCAGGTCTCGCCTCAATCAGAGCTTGGTAGTGATCGTGGCACCCTCTGCAACCAGCCATATTGTTCTTCACCAGACAGAGGCAGAACCAATCAGTCCGGTTCCAGACTCTGCCCCGGCCAGCAACTACTGTACCAGGCTCAGCAAAAATTCAGAGATCATAGTTGGTCCGTCAGCAAGCTTTTGGCGCAAGTCTCATCAGGTTCTGAGCTCGGTGGAACTTTTGGCAGCATCAACATCGACTCCCTGTCCAGAAATACAGAAGAAAGGCAGAACCGGCGGAGCTCGGAAAGTCGGTCCTCTTTGCATAATTCCCCACCCCGCTTGGCCGGCTGAAGGCCCCTCCCTGTGTGGAGGTAGTTTTAGATGTAATTCACTTAATTCCCACCCTGAGATCCCCCCCTTGCATGGGGTGTAGTTCATGTCATTATTAAGTCGCAGGTTTGAAGCTTCAATCGACGCGACGTGCGGTTGCATACCCTCGCCTCCCCGCTCGCCCCCGTCTCCGGCCGGAGTCAGCGTCTTCACGCCGGCTAGGTGAGCTCCTGAACATCCCTCATTGCTGTAATGGACTTGCTTAGCTTAGTATTGCTTTAGTTACTCCGTCGGCGGAATGAGAGTGTCCGATTTAAATTGCCACCAAATTGAGTGACCACCGCGGGCGAGTTGTGAGAGCATCCACTTAACCCACACCCTTGGTGTGTTGGCCGCCCATGATTTGGGCATCCTAGGCCCATTTGGGGTTCTTCCCAAGCTAGCCAACCACTGGAGCCTAAAGGTCCCACCTCGGACTCTCTCCAACATCGCCTAGTCGCCATCGGGTACTAGTGTGCGCCATACGGGTGAGCTCGCTAGTGTGAGTCCATTGCTCAAACTTGAATGCTTGCAAATAGGTCTAAGGTTGGTTTTACATCATGTGTGTTTTCATTAATCATGCTAGTTAGCGAGGTTGCATCTCATGGCATTGCATATGTCAGCATTGTAGTTGCTTTTTATCTCATGAACTCAGACTTTGTTTGTCCTAAAACCTTGTTGTCGGCTGAAACAATGGATGATGCCTTTGGTTGGTCAATCTTACAGTGGTTGCATGAGGCCTTGTGTTTTATGCTGTGATGCTTCTTAAATGTTTCAGGTTGGTGCATGGAAAGAATGATGCTTCTTAAATGTTTCAGGTTGGTGCATGGAAAGTATGTGCATTTAACATTGTGGTTGTGGTTTGATGTTTATGTTGGGGTTCCCTTACCTTTGGTGTGTGGCCTTGATTTCTTTTAGCTTGCTAAATCCTTTTGAGTTCACATGGTTATGTATATGGAGGTTTTCTTGATAAATCCTTGTGAGTTAACATGGTTATGTATATGGAAGTTTTCTTGTTAAAATCCCTTTTGAGTTGATGTGTTGATTCAGAAATTTGTAAATAAAAGTTTTTCATGTCTATCCTAAAATCTAGCATATAGTATTTTGTCATCATCAAAAAGGGGGAGATTGTTGAACCCCCTTTATGTGATAGTTCTTACTTGATAAGATTTTGATGATGACCAAACACTATAGAAGCTTAGAATGAATGTTTGAATAAATTTGAATGAGTTTTCTTTTGGGCTGCTCTAGTATATACCACTTGCATTTGATCATTGTCTCTCCTTAAGTCATGGTTCACTAGTGCAGTCGAAGGATAAAAATTGCAAGTTCAAGAGAATCAAAATTAAGTGAGTGTTATGAGTTGAAGTTGTTAAAGATCCACTCTGACTCTGACTCTTGTTTAAGATATGCGAGGTCGACTGGTGAGATCTATCCCAACCTCATCTCACCTGTTCAGTTGTTTATCCATGATAGATTCTTTTTGTGTTGATCCCTAGGGGTAATTCGTCTTGGTCTTGATCATAGTTAGTTTTGATCTTGTATTTACTCCTTCATGCTTTAGAAATAATTTTTTTGAATGGGGTGATCCCAACGGTGAACCCCCTTAATGTTCATATCACTTAGTTTTGTTTTTAGTTACATTTTGTGCTATCCAGGGACAAGGGTCGACCCCAAGGGTCGACCCCTGAGCGTTATTTTCTCAAAACCGCATGGGTTGTTGTTTGGATGGTCGCGAGGGTCGACCCCAAGGGTTGACCCCTGGGCAGTTTATTTTTCAAATCTGTTCGGGTTCTGGTTTGGCACCACGAGGGTCGACCCCAAGGGTCGACCCCTCCTTGTACCAGCATCTAAGCTTGTTTGGGATCTCTTTGGAGGTCCACGACAGTTGACCCCAAGGGTCGACCCTTTCAGTTTGGGCGCCGCCGAATACGTTTCGAACCCGTACGAATGCTACTTTTTCTCTAAGCTTTTGCCCTAAAAGTGTGAGATCCGAGGCTCCTATCATCGCACACGTGTCCCCCAGCCTTGGGGGTATAAAACCCATAATTGCGTGACCTAAAAGGTGAATCGAATAGAACATGTTCTAATCCTTTTTGCGTGCTTGCAGGAGAAGAAAGAAGGGAGGGGGCTCGTGAGCGTGAAATCAACCCAAGCTCCTTGCAGATATGATGCAGCTCGAGCAAGATTCAAAGGCCTTCATCCTGATATGAAGCTGGGCAACAAGGATCTCGAGTTGCACATCATCATCCGGGCTTCCTCTTGAAGATTTTGTCTACATCCTACATCTCCGACCAAGGAATGAAGAACCTTCGTGGGCTCATCGTCTGAAAGGGGGATTTCTGGCGACCTCAGGATCTTTATTGCATACATTTTGTTCATTCTATTTCAGTTCTGAAGGACCATTTTATATCTGAATATTTCTTGAACGAGATACTGTGTGTGTGTGCGTTTGCTGGTCGCAACGCACGTGTGTGTGTGGCTGTGTGCTTCACAGCGTGTGTGTGTGTAGGGGTTTTCACTCTATAGTGGAAGCAATCCTCACTCTGTGAGGGGTGGACGTAGGGGACACTATTGTGAACCTAAACCACCTAAAATCCTCGTGTTCATTATGGTTTACTTTTACGTCCTTACACGTGTGGGCTTCTTATCGAGCGAAGTGTTGTTCTAATCTCGATTGCCTAGGGGTTCTCTATATTTTCGATGTTCGTGTGATAGCATCAACGGGTGAGAAGAGTTGTGCTTCGTTCCTTGTCTATCCATTTAATCTATTGCGAAATCTTGTTGTTGGTAAAAATTTTATTGCCAATCAATTCACCCCTCCCCTCTTGATTGCCATCTACCGGGGACAACATGAGTCAAAAAGAATACCCAAGAATATCTAGAGAAGTCATCTACTAAAACAAATCCATATCTTCTACCGGATAAACTAGCTGATCTAGTTGGTCCAAACAGATCCATATGTATCAGCTCAAAAGGCTTAGAAGACATGTTCTCAGTTCTAGATTTAAATGACTTCCTAGTTTGTTTGCATTGGGTACAAGCCTCACAAATTTTATTGTTCTTTTTAAATGATATTTTAGGTTGACCTCTCACCATGCTGAATTTATTCAGTTTATGAAAAATCCTATAACTAGCATGACCTAACCTGCGATGCCAAAGCCAGGCTAAATCATCTTTATTTATAGTGAGACACAGGTTGATATGTGCAGCATCATCTAAATCATCTATATAAATGTTATTGACTCTCTTTCCAATGAATTTTATAGTTTTTGAATTTGGTTCAAAAATAGTACATGCATACGAGTCAAAAACAACTTTATGACCCTTATTACATAGTTGACTATTGCTAAGAAGATTGTAAGCAAGACCTTCAATAAGTAAAACATCTTCAATGCTGCGTGAAAGACACTTACCAACCTTACCTGACCCTATGATCTTTCCTTTAGTATTACCACCAAAGGTAACATGACCAGCATCTTTCTCTACCAGCAAGCAGAATTTTCCTTTGTCCCCGGTCATGTGCCTGGAGAAGCCACTATCAAGATACCACCAGTTGTGGTTGGCTGCCAGGCATACCTGCAATCACAATCAGATAGATAATTTTGGAACCCAAAACTGTTTGGGCCCCATAACAGCAGTCAAATCATTCAAGCAAGACAGTAGTTGTTTGGGTATCCATATTTATGTTTTATGTTTTGCTTGTGTTGTGGATTTCTTATGGTTTTGTTTATTCTATTTGTTGTGCACATTCTTAGTTGTTGTTGCTTTTTGATTATTCACAGTTTTGTATTTTTTATAGACATAAGAATTTTTGTGCCAATTTTGGAATCGAGAAGCATTGGGATGTTTAGGTGGACTAAAGAAAATAGATTGGGCAATCCTAGGATGACCAAAGTTATAGGAGTTTTGGTTTATAATTGACTTGGACCTAGGTTGCACAGGGACATTCCAAGGGTTGCGTCGATGCGCCTAATTAGGATTGAAGTTCTGGATGTTCTGTTGCATCGACCTCACATTATAACTGCCTTGACCTTTTCTACCAAGATTGTGATAAGAGGAGTTTTGGAATGATGGATGGGTCGGTGCACCATAGTAGTAGCATCGACCTGAGATACCCTTGCTCTGACCTTGACTTCTAAAAGTGTGACACCCAGATGAAATGTGTGTCGGTGCAGGTTGATTATTGCATTGACCTTTCTGTTGTGGCTGGCTTATTTTGATTCTGGGTCTCCCTTGGACTTAAGGTCTAGCTGGTTGACCCTTAACCTGTCCTTTAGGCTTAGGTATAGTGGAGTGTGTGCTAGGTCCTTTAGGCATGTCCACTTTCCCTTTGCCATTGTCCTTGGCACTGAGCTCATTTTGTTTATTTTTTATATATTTTTCATTGTTGTTTTCTTCATAATTCATTCTTATCAAAGGATTGGATTTTGATGTTCCTTTCTCAGTAACAAATGAAATGGTTTTGATATCAAACTGTTTCTTATTAGTTGGGTTAAAACCCAAACCTTCTCTTCTGAAATTAACCTTAGTTCCTAGGATTGCATTCAGATTTTCTGTACCTTGAGTCATGCCCTCAAGGGAGGTCTACTAATCATTGTTTTCTTTTTCTAGGTTTTCAATTGTTTTCTTCAATTCCTCATTGACCCCTTTTACAGCTTCATATTTTTCTGTTGCAGTATTTGTTTCTTCTTCAAATTTCTGCATTCTAATTTTAAGTTCATCAATAACATTCTTCAGATTTTCATTTTCACATCTTTTAAGACAGTTTTAAATTCTTCTATTTCAACAATAGAGTTTTTCAAATTAGTGTTCTTAGTTTCTAAGCATGCAATTCTATCACTCTGAGAAGTATCATTAACAAGGGAGTTTATCTTCTTTTTCAGGTGTCTATTCTCCCTACGAACCTCATCATACTTATCTAAAATTTCAGCATATGCTTCTTCCCAATCACTCTGAGTATAGTTTTCAAATGGGGAAGTTACCTCATCATCTTCCTTTTCTTCATCCTCTCTTCTGGCCATCAGGCATAGCTTGTCATCGCCTTCACTGTCAGATGAGCTGCTCTGACTATTTTCTTCTTCATCGCTCCAGGTGCTTACCATAGCCTTGCCTTTCTTGTTCTTCCACCTGGGATGTTTCTCCTTCTGCAATTCAGGACAATCTTCCTTTAAATGCCCTGACTTCTTGCAATTCTAGCATACAATGCCGTCAGTCTTTTTGGCATTATCATATTTGAATCTTGAAGGTCTCTTTCCTAAGGAGTATTTTCGTCTGAAACTCTTACAATCTCTCCTCAAAAATTTCTTAAACTTTCTAGTTAACATAGCGAACTCACCTGAATCATCCTTAGAATTGGAAGACCTATGTTCACTAGAAGTCCATTTGGTACTAGAATTTACCTTAAGCACCAGGGGTTTTTTCTTCTTCTCAGACTCATCGACCCTCTTGAGATTTAGTTCATATGTCATAAGAGAACCGATGAGTTCATCAACTATTGTAGTCGCCTTCTGGGACTCTTCCATTACAGTTGCCTTCATATGCCAGATTGGTGTCAGGGATCGAAGGATCTTCCTGACTAGCTCATACTCACTATATACCTTGTCTCAACTTCTTAAGCAATTAGTGAGTACCATCAACATGGCATGTTGTGACTCCTCTGTGTTGAAGATGTTGACAATAGCTTTATTTCATTGGCAACAGCTTGTTTTGATTGATTGGCAACTGTTTATGTTTTGATGAAACTATCTCTGTCAGATTGTCTATATGTTCTATGCAGTAAGAGTCTATACATCGTCATGCACACACACACAGGTCTACACATTGCACACACACAAGTCTACACACTCAAAGTCCATACATTGCATTGTTGTGTTTGTGCATCGTTTAGAACATAAGTCTATACATTCACATGGCCTGTCTGCAAGCTAAAGTCTGTACAGAGCTTGTGCCTGTCTGACTAGCAAGTCTGTACATCATATGCGAAGTCTATTCAATGCATGCACATTCATTCAAAGTTTAGACATCGGTGAAGTCTGTACTTTCACTAGCTTAACTTTCCAAGTCTAGACATCGATGAAGTCTGTACAGCCTGTGTGTTCCACATTATCAAGTCTATACACTCCTTGATCTTTACCTACGTTGCACCTGCAAGTCTATACATTGCAGCTGAGTTGAAGTCTGTACAGCCCTTGTCTTGGCAAAGTCTATACATCGTGTCTTGGCCAAGTCTATACACTGTGAACTCTCTCTCAAGTCTATACAGACCTTACTTTGCTCAAGTTTGTACATCGTCCAGTTCCTCTGGCAAGTCTATACATCGTGCATTCTTAAGTCTGTACAGCCTGTGAGGTCCGTCTCACTCAGTGTCTCAAGTGGACTTGAAGTCTATACATTGGAATATCTTACTTAGCGTCTTTGTGCATGTCACACACTCGCAAGTCTGCACATTGTGGCACGCAGAGTCTGCACAACGCATTGTCTGCAAGTCTGCACATTGCTATAAGCACGCATGCAAATTCTAGACAGCCATGGGCAAGTCTATACATCGCATTGCATGCACGCAGGTCTAAGTATGTACACTAGCTGTAGCATGCTCTCATAAAGTCTATACATTGTATCTTAGCATGTTTGCACAGCACAAACAAAGTCTGTAAATTCATATGTGCATTGTGCATTGCTCTTGGCAGAGTCTGTACATCGTTATGCTGCCTTGTGCAGTAGCAAGTCTATACATTCTCTATGCTCGAGATTTGACGCTCACCAGAAGTGGCGTCACTTCTGAAACAAACGCCTAAGTGTAAGGCGTCTTTTTGTTGAGCATCGCTTCATCAACTCTATACATTGTCTGCTTGCATAACGTTGAGTCTGTACATCACTTGAATACTCATTACACTCTATCTCTATACATTGCTTCATGTATTCCACTCATAACTCTATACACTGCTTCATGCATTGCACGTAGTATGCACAAGTCTGCATGTCTATACATTGGCTGCTGAATGCTACTCAAGTCTGCACATTCGATAGTAGCAAGTTAGTACATCCATGTGTAATGTTCATAGTCTTGCATACGTGAAGTCTTTACATGCTTCAGTGTTGCATTCACTAAGCCTGTACACACCTCAGTCTTGAATATATGAAATCCACACATGCCATAGCACTGCATATATGAAGTCTATACATGCTCCAGCGGTTGCCTTCATATAGGAAGTCTGTACATCGTATAGCATGCATGTGGTCAAGTCTATACATTGCTGCTGAACGCAAGTCCATACATTGCACAAAGTCTGCACATTACTGTCTTTAACTACGATCAAAGTCTGCACATTGCATTACACTTCAGCAAGTCTATACAATGTCTGCATTGCATAGTATGAAGTCTGTACAAAGTGTCGACATTAAACTGATAAGTTCCTTTCGACTGACTGACATGGACTAAAGTGCAAAGATGAAGGATTGGCTCGTGATCCAAGGAAGGACGAGGTGCCCAGATTATGACATGTGGAAGCAGCCCAGCCAGGATGCTGCCATGTGGTCGAAATTCCTCGGATCTAGCGAATTCTCTGGGCGAGAAATGTGGAAGCCACACGCCCTATCCAATCTGTTGCTAGTATATATATGGAGTCTCTTCCTTCAGAAGAAGCAGATCGAATAGAAGTAGCCAGAGCTAAGAGAAAAGAACAGAGAGTGAGCGCCTGCACGATCCACAGAGAAGAAGAAAAAGAGAGTAGAAGATTCAGAGAGAAGAAGAGAAAGAGAGAAGAGAAGATTGAGAGAGTTGAGTTGAGAGAGTCTTTTCGAAGTCTTGTAAATTAGTCTCTTGGTTCAGATACCATAGCTGATACTGCTCAATTGAGCTACATTCATTTTGATTTTCCATTTCGTTTGTTTCTGTCTTTACTGTTTTCGAAACTCTTTTGTTATCAAGCTGTGAGCTAGCAATTGCAGTGGAGGTTTCCACTTGACAGGTGAAGTTGTAATCCTCAGCAGGCGAGACCAGGTCTCGGACGGCTAAGCTGTATCGCCCAGCGGTTGCAGAGGATTTGTTCCTCTGGTCGGCAAGCTGTAAAGTCTAGTGAAGCTGTGTATCAGTGGTCTGTTGGCAAGCTGTGAAGCCCAGCTGTTCAATCTGTGAGTCAGCAGGATCCACATTCCAGTTGGAGTGTGGGGTGGACGTAGATCTCTAGATTGAGATCGAAGCACCTTAAAGATCGGTGTCTACTGTGTGATTGCTTGTGGTTTGTGTGATTTCATAGTGTTCCTTCTGTCGTTCAACAGTTGCTTGTTTTAATTCCGCATTAGAGTTCAACTGTGTTTTAAAATTAGACATTAGATCAATTCACCCCCCTCTAGATCCACTCTCAGTGGTAATAGACTGCGTCCATCTAACATAACAGTTGGTATCAGAGCCTAACTCTTCTATAGGGACTTACAGCTCGAAGAGGAAGGTAGAGATGGATGCTCGAGGGATGATCGCTGAAGGACACTCAACCACCAAGCCCCCTTTCTTCGATGGAACTAACTATGCATACTGGAAGAACCGTATGCAAGTATTTTTGAGGGTGAAGGATTATGAGATCTGGAAGGTAGTCAGCAAGGGACCTTATGAGCTGTCCCCTAATGAGGAAGTCTGGACCAAGGAGGAGATCAGAAGGTCTACTCTAAACTGGAGCGCCATAAATGCTATTCAATGCTCTCTGCACCCCACGGAATTTTCTCGAGTATCAGCTTGCAGCTCAGCTAAGGAGATGTGGGATGCACTGGAAGTTATTCATGAAGGGACTTCTCAGGTTAGAGAGACGAAGGCTAATTTCTTTGTGTCAGAATATGAAGCCTTCAAGATGAAGCCAAATGAGACCATCAAGGAGATGTACTCTCGATTAACTATCATCACAAATGGTCTTAGAGGTCTCTGGAAGGCTCAGACAGAATACGATGTAGTGAGGAAGATATTGCGTTCCCTGACTCATGCTTGGCATACTAAAGCTACAGTAATGGAGGAGTCAAGGGATTTGCGAAATACAAGGGCAGATGAGCTAATTGGCTCGCTGATGGCATATGAGATTAATCTGCCAAAGATAGAGGAAGCTGAAAAGAAGAAGAAGCCAATCGCTCTGAAAGCTGGTGCTAGCAAATCCAGCAAGTCCAGCAGATCCAGCTATAGTGGATCATCATCCGAGGAGAGCCTGAATGAACAAGATATAACTCGTACTGAGATGGCAATGATGATCAGAGAGTTCAGGCGGTTCCTCAGGAAAGAAGGAGGATGATTCAGCCAAAAGAAGTATAGTGGCGGTCGAAGGGATAAAAGGTATAAACATAACCCTGCAAAGAAAATTGAAACTAATACTTGTTATCAATGCAGGAAGACAGGCCATCTGAAAGCTGACTGTCAGAGAATCAGAAATACAAGGACAAGTCAAAAAAGAGGAACACGAAAGGGAAAGCTATGGTGAGTACCTGGAGTGATGAAGATGAAGGCTCCTTGAGCAATACCTCTAACAGTGAAGCCGAATCTGAAAAGCCCATTTGCCTTATGGCAACAAGCTCTGAAGACAGAGAGGAGGATTCAGATGAGGTAACTTCTCGATTCGATAATTTTACTATTGCTGATTGGGTAGATGCCTATCATGAAATAGCTGATAAAGTAGATGACATTAGAAGGGAAAATAGGCATCTAAGAAGAAAGATTAACTCCATGCAAAATGATACAACTCTAACTGATAAATTGCATGTCTTGAATCTGAGAATAATAAACTCAAACTCACATGTTCTGAATTAGAAGAAATCAAGAATGAGTCAAAAGACTCTAAAGAAGATAATGAGAGGTTAGAAAAAGAAGCTGATGAATGGAAGTTGAAAATTCAGAAATATGAAAGTGAGATAAAAATTGTGAATGAAAAATATCAAGCTGTCCTAAGTGTGAATACAGAATTGAAAAAATCCATTGAAGACATTCAAAAGGATAATGAGGACAAGCTTAAAACTATTGAGAAAAGGACCCAAGGTTCAGATAACATAAATGCTTTGTTAGGGTCAAAAGTCAACTTCAGAAAAGAGGGCCTTGGATTTAATTCTAGTGCAACAAAAAGCTTTGGAATGAAAACTATTTCATTTGTCACACAAAAAGAGAAAGGACCTCTAATCAACATGAAGTCAAACATTTCAGTGAACAAAGCTGTAAATCTGAAAAAGCCCAGTGCTGAGGAGAAGGGCAAACAAAAGCTGAGTGTGCCTAGTAGAGCTAGCACATCCAAGTAAAATCCCAAAGCTCAGTCTTAGATTAGGGGTCAACCTAAACAGTCTTATAAACCACATGTTAAGGTCACCAAGTCTCCACCATCACCACCACCTCTGAAGAAGACCCAATACACACCTATGAATATGTCAGCAGGGTCCAAGGTGCAGGGGAGGCAGAATGCTTTTAGAGCTCAACCTAAACATTTCTACCAACCTAGAACCCAGTCCCACTTCTTTGCACAGTCAACCTATCCAAATAGGTCAGGATGGACTAGGACTCAAGGAAGGTTTACGGGTTATGGACATCATGCTACACAGTCCTATAAACCTTACACTAGAAATTGGGTTAATGGGTATGACTCTTGGACACCTAGGAACCAACATTTCCACAGCCAGCCTAATGATTACTATGGCCAAAATTTCGTGAATACACCCTGGCCAAGGCACTGGCACAGAAATAATCAATCTGTAAATAATCATGCTAGTGTCAACAAGAAAAAGCATAACAAAAAGAAATCTGGAAAATCCACTGAACAGAACTGTTTCAAACAAATGTGGATTCCTAAAAGTCTGCTTTCTTGTTTTAATTACTTTTCATCTTCTCTGGAGCCTAATCAGTCTTGGGTTCCAAACATCTCTACCTAATTGTGTGTGCAAGTATGCCTGGCAGCCAAGAACAATTTGTGGTACTTGGATAATGGCTGCTCCAGGCATATGACAGGAGATAAGGCCAAGTTCTGCATGCTGACAGAGAAACAAGGATGCCTTGTCACCTTTGGTAGCAACACAAAGGGTAAGATTGTTGGGACAGGTAAGGTAGGTAAGTGTACTACCTGTTGCATTGAAGATGTCATGTTGGTTGAAGGTTTAGCATATCATTTACTTAGCATCAGCCAACTATGTGATAAAGGATGCAAAGTTCTTTTTGACTCTCAATGCTGCAAAGTTTTTGAACTTGATTCTGAAACTGTTAAATTTTCTGGTAAAAGGATAAATAACACTTACATGATAGACTTAAGTGATATACAACATTCTAACCTATGCCTTACTGCTAGCAGAGAGGACTTAGTATTTTTATGGCATCGTAGGTTAGGCCATGCTAGTTACACTGTATTGCATAAGCCGAATAAGCATAGCATGGTTAGAGGACTTCCTGAAATTTTCTTTAAGAAAGAAAATAAAATCTGTGATGCATGCACTCAGTCAAAGTTAACTAGAAAGTCATTTAAATCTGGAACAGAAAATCTGTCTTCTAAACCCTATGAGCTGATACACATGGACCTTTTGGGGCCAAGTAGGTCTATCAGCTTATCAGGGAGGAAGTATGGGTTTGTCATGGTAGATGACTTCTCTAGGTATACTTGGGTATATTTCTTATCACATAAAAGTGATGCATTCTCAGAATTTCAGGAGTTCTATCTTAAGAAAAACTAGAAAATTGAAAATATTTTAACAGATCATGGAGGTGAGTTTGAAAACTCACAGTTTGATGAATTCTGCAAGTCAAATAGAATTCATCACAAGTACTCCTCACCAAGGACACCCGAGCAGAATGGAGTTGTGGAGAGGAGGAACAGAACCTTGGTGGAGATGGGTCGTACACTCTTGGTTGAAGGTGGTCTGCCAAGGAAGTTCTGGGCTGAAGCAGTAAATACTGTCTGTTATGTAATTAACAGAGCCATGGTAAGACCTTCTACCCAGAAAACACCCTATGAGATCATAAAGGGTAAGAAACCTTCTATCGCTCATTTCAAAGTTTTTGGTTGTAAATGTTTTATTCATATAAATGATAAAAGAGACCTTGATAAATTTGAACCTAAAGGTGAACCAAGAATTTTTCTTGGTTACTCTGAAAACACCCGAGCATATAGAGTGTATAATCTGAATTCCAAAACTGTTGAAGAATCTCCACATATTATTTTTGATGAATCTTTAGTAAAGTCTAATATTGGTCAATGCAGGAATGAAGACAATGGTGATATTCTGAAAGAAGGAAATCCTGCAGACAAATCCAAAGATGAGGAAGGAAATGAAGAGCTTAATGAAGAAGAGCCTACAGTTCAGGGGGAGGTAAATGAAAATCATGATAATGAAATTGTCAACATTAGATATCTGAAATATCATCCAGTAGATAATGTAATTGGCAATTTGCATGACCCTCCTAGGACTAGAGGCCACTTAAGAATTCAAAATGAACTAAATGCATATGCTTTTGTATCACATGTAGAACCCAAGTCCATTGACTGTGCTCTTAAGGATGTGCATTCGATTAATGCCATGCATGAAGAGCTCAATCAATTTGACAGGAATAAGGTGTGGCACTTGGTTCCACCTCCTGATCATGAAACAGTCATAGGGACTAAATGGGTATTCAGAAATAAAACTGATGAATCAGGGAATGTCATTAAAAATAAGGCTAGACTTGTAGCTCAGGGGTATAATTAGGAATTTAGAATAGACTTTGAAGAGTCTTTTGCCCCTGTAGCTAGGTTAGAAGCTATCAGAATCTTATTGGCTTATGCATGTTCCCTAGGAATAAATCTTCAGCAGATGGATGTAAAATCTGCTTTTCTGAATGTGGAAATCAGTGAGGATGTCTATGTGAGGCAGCCTCCTGGCTTTGAATGTTTAGACTTCCTCAATCATGTGTATAAACTTCGAAAAGCTCTCTATGGTCTTAAGCAAGCTCCTAGAGCTTGGTATGACAGGTTGAGCAAATTCCTCACTGATAAGAACTTCACAAGAGGTGTAGTTGATCAAACCCTGTTTACTAAGGTAAGTCATTCAGATATTCTTATCATTCAAATTTATGTCGATGACATTACCTTTGGGTCAACTAACCCCAAATTGTGTGAGGAATTCTCTCAGATAATGACTAATGAGTTTGAAATGAGCTCAATGGGTGAGCTCAAATTATTTCTTGGACTGCAGGTGACACAGTCAAAAGATGGAACTTTCATCTCTCAGTCCAAGTACATAAGGGATTTATTGAAGAAGTACAAGATGGATAACCTCAAGGAAATAACTGCTCCAATGGGTACCTCAACCAGTTTAGATGAAGATCCTCAAGGTAAACCAGTGGACCAAAGGCTATATAGAGGTATGATCAGATCCCTTCTATATCTTACAGCATCTAGGCCTGATATTTAATTTGCAGTGTGTTTATGCTCTAGATTTCAGGCTAGTCCTAAAGAATCACATCTTAAATCTGCGAAAAGGATTTTTAGGTATCTATTAGGCACTCACGAGCTTGGTCTATGGTATCCTGCTAGGTGTGAGTTAGAACTTCTAGCCTACACTGATGTAGACTATGCTGGGTGT
Source organism: Amorphophallus konjac (assembly GCA_022559845.1). NCBI lineage: Eukaryota > Viridiplantae > Streptophyta > Magnoliopsida > Alismatales > Araceae > Amorphophallus > Amorphophallus konjac. The sequence goes on along the minus strand of CM040120.1, from coordinate 383,839,822 downwards.
CGAGTAGATAGAAAAAGCACTAGTGGCTACTGTCAATTCCTTGGTGGCTGTCTAGTATCTTGGGCATCCAAGAAGCAACACACAGTTGCTTTGTCCCCGGCTGAAGCTGAATATGTTGCAGTTGGTAACTGTGCAGCCCAAGTACTTTGGATCAAGCACCAACTGGTTGATTATCAAATAAAACTGGAATGTATTCCAATTTTGTGTGATAATACTAGTGCTATATGTTTAGCTAAAAATCATATTCATCATTCTAGGACTAAGCATATAGAGATAAAACACCATTTTCTTAGAGATGTTGTAAATAAAAAGGAAATTGAAATGAACTTCATTGAAACTGAAAAATAAATTTCTGATATTTTTACTAAGCCTCTTGGGAATGAAAGGTTTAAATTTCTAAAAAGAGAACTTGGCTTGTGTAAATTTCAGCATAATGAATAAACTCTCTGATGACTTGAATAAACCTTGTGAATGTTGAATGTTGCAACAGACTCATGATCATGCATGACATTCATATTTTTTTGGCATCACACTCATGATCATCATTGCATATCATTTAGTCATGACTGTGTCTAAGTTCTCTCTCATCTAAAACAATATGCATATAGACAGGGGGAGTATTGTTAGAAATTCAGAGTGGTCATCAACTTTATTGAAATCCAAATTCTTTGACCCTGAATGAGTTGAGTCTGACAATATGGCAATCTGTTAGTCAGTTCTGATTCCTAAGCAATAGAAAACAGACTTCTTTATTTATAAGAACTTTAATTGCTTGAAGACTGACTTAATGGTTTAAATTTTATAAAGTTTAAAGTTTAAAGATTGCAATCAGTAAATAAGAAAGCTGAAAATTGATAAAGCTCTCAACCCTTATCTTATTTCTTGTCAGACAAAGCCAATTATATCTGAAATCTAAAAACTCATCTAAAATCCTGTTAGAGAAGGCTAAGTATGTGTATTGTCTTAAACAAGTCATTCTGAAACAAATAAAAGACAGCTAAGAAAGATATTGAAAAATATTGAAAATTAATTGAAAAATAACATTGGCAGAGCAATGACTGGTAAAATACTGAGAAACTAAGTGATCCATCAAAGAAATGGACAATACTTAAGTCATGAGGTGTATCAGTTATCTTTTTATAATATGATCAAAACAGTAGGGTGGTTTCACTGAGTACCTGGGGGTAACTGGCGTCTGATAAACGTGTACCCTCACACAAAAAGGTGTAAATCAGTTTTATTGAGTTTGATCATAGGCAGAATGGTCCATCATGTTAAGTATTTAGGGGTATTGGCGTCTGATAAACGTATACCCTTACGCAAAAAGATAAATGGTACCTGAATGCCCTTAATGAAATAATATTGAAAATGTTGTTCCTTCAAAAGAAATTTCAGGGATGTCAATTTGTTTAATTTCAATACATGACATGGTATCTCTTAACCATTTTTTACTGAGTTTATGAAAGTAAGATATTTTGAAACTGAATCTCTCATGCAAATGTGATTCTGGTTTATTGTTTTATCATGCACAGAAAACTTATCCATTGATTGTAGTGCATGAACTCAAAATTTATAACCTTTAAACCAGAATTATATCTCAAAGCAGTTTCTAAATTCATATGATTGAAGACTCTGTGCTTTAGAATGCTTATTCCTGAACTACTTGTTCAGAATGCCAGTCAGATGATTTCTCTTGTTCCTTCCCTTGTACTTTCTTTCCCTCCTCTTTGATGATGGCAAAGGGGGAGAATTTATTGTGTGTTTGGTGAATTCCAGGGGAAGTGTATGCATCATATTATGGCATAGGGGGAGATCTTGTTGGCAGGGAGCTGTTTTCATTTCTCAGCATGCATCCATAGCATCTGCATGACAAATCTGACTAATAATTTGTCTTTCATCAAAATTATATCTGTATGACATGATGTTGCTATTCCATATGATAGGGTGTTGCAATCATCAAAAAGGGGGAGATTGTTGTGACTCCTCTGTGTTGATGATGTTGACAATAGCTTTATTTCATTGGCAACAACTTGTTTTGATTGATTGGCAACTGTTTATGTTTTGATGAAAGTATCTCTGTCAGATTGTTTATATGTTCTATGCAGTAAGAGTCTATACATCGTCATGCACACACACACAGGTCTACACATTGCACACACACAAGTCTACACACTCAAAGTCCATACATTGCATTGTTGTGTTTGTGCATCGTTTAGAACATAAGTCTATACATTCACATGGCCTGTCTACAAGCTAAAGTCTGTACAGAGCTTGTGCCTGTCTGACTAGCAAGTCTGTACATCATATGCGAAGTCTATTCAATGCATGCACATTCATTCAAAGTCTAGACATCGGTGAAGTCTGTACTTTCACTAGCTTAACTTTCCAAGTCTAGACATCGATGAAGTCTGTACAGCCTATGTGTTCCACGTTATCAAGTCTATACACTCCTTGATCTTTACCTACGTTGCACCTGCAAGTCTATACATTGCAGCTGAGTTGAAGTCTGTACAGCCCTTGTCTTGGCAAGGTCTATACATCGTGTCTTGGCTAAGTCTATACATCGTGAACTCTCTCTCAAGTCTATACAGACCTTACTTTGCTCAAGTCTGTACATCGTCCAGTTCCTCTGGCAAGTCTATACATCGTGCATTCTTAAGTCTGTACAGCTTGTGAGGTCCGTCTCACTCAGCTTCTCAAGTGGACTTGAAGACTATACATTGGAATGTCTTACTTAGCGTCTTTGTGCATGTCACACACTCGTAAGTCTGCACATTGTGGCACGCAGAGTCTGTACAACGCATTGTCTACAAGTCTGCACATTGCTATAAGCACGCATGCAAAGTCTAGACAGCCATGGGCAAGTCTATACATCGCATTGCATGCACGCAGGTCTAAGTATGTACACTAGCTGTAGCATGCTCGCATAAAGTCTATACATTGCATCTTAGCATGTTTGCACAGCACAAACAAAGTCTGTACATTCATATGTGCACTATGCATTGCTCTTGGCAGAGTCTGTACATCGTTATGCTGCCTTGTGCCGTAGCAAGTCTATACATTCTCTATGCTCGAGATTTGACGCTCACCAGAAGTGGCATCACTTCTGAAACAAACGCCTAAGTGTAAGGCATCTTTTTGTTGAGCATCGCTTCATCAACTCTATACATTGTCTGCTTGCATAACGTTGAGTCTGTACATCACTTGAATACTCATTGCACTCTATCTCTATACATTGCTTCATGTATTCCACTCATAACTCTATACACTGCTTCATGCATTGCACGTAGTCTACACAAGTCTGCATGTCTATACATTAGCTGCTGAATGCTACTCAAGTCTACACATTCGATAGTAGCAAGTCAGTACATCCATGTGTAATGTTCATAGTCTTGCATACGTGAAGTCTTTACATGCTTCAATGTTGCATTCACTAAGCCTATACACACCTCAGTCTTGAATATATGAAATCTGCACATGCCATAGCACTGCATATATGAAGTCTATACATGCTCCAGCGGTTGCCTTCATATAGGAAGTCTGTACATCGTATAGCATGCATGTGTTCAGGTCTATACATTGCTACTGAACGTAAGTCCATACATTGCACAAAGTCTGCACATTGCTGTCTTTAACTACGATCAAAGTGTGCACATTCAGCAAGTCTATACAATGTCTGCATTGCATACTATGAAGTCTGTACAAAGTGTCGACATTAAACTGATAAGTTCCTTTCGACTGACTGACAGGGACTAAAGTGCAAAGATGAAGGATTAGCTCGTGATCCAAGGAAGGACGAGGTGCCCAGATTATGACACGTGGAAGCAGCCCAGCCAAGATGTTGCCATGTGGTCGAAATTCCTCGGATCTGGCGAATTCTCTGGGCGGGAAATGTGGAAGCCACACGCCCTATCCAATCTGCTACTGGTATATATATGGAGTCTCTTCCTTCAGAAGAAGCAGATCGAATAGAAGCAGCCTGAGCTAAGAGAAAAGAACAGAGAGTGAGCGCCTGCACGATCCACAGAGAAGAAGAAAAGAGAGAAGAAGAGAAAGAGAGAAGAGAAGATTGAGAGAGTTGAGTTGAGAGAGTCTTTTCGAAGTCTTGTAAATCAGTCTCTTGGTTCAGATACCAGAGCTGATACTACTCAATTGAGCTACATTCGTTTTGGTTTTCCATTTCGTTTGTTTCTACCTTTACTGTTTTCGAAACACTTTTGTTATCAAGCTGTGAGCCAGCAATTGCAGTGGAGGTTTCCACTGGACAGGTGAAGCTGTAATCCTCAGCAGGCGAGACCAGGTCTCGGACGGCTAAGCTGTATCGCCCAGCGGTTTCAGAGGATTTGTTCCTCTGGTCGGCAAGCTGTAAAGCCCAGCGAAGCTGTGTATCAGCGGTCTGTTGGCAAGTTGTGAAGCCCAGCTGTTCAAGCTGTGAGTCAGCAGGATCCACATTCCAGTTGGAGTGTGGGGTGGACGTAGATCTCTAGATTGAGATCGAAGCACCTTAAAGATCGGTGTCTACTGTGTGATTGCTTGTGGTTTGTGTGATTTCATAGTGTTCCTTCTGTCGTTCAACAGTTGCTTGTTTTAATTCCGCATTAGAGTTCAACTGTGTTTTAAAATTGGACATTAGATCAATTCACCCCCCTCTAGATCCACTCTCAGTGGTAATAGACTGCGTCCATCTAACATAACATGGCATACATCTGATGTGAAACAAATGCCGAAGTCGATTCTGTCCGGTTCTGGAATCTGTGACCAGCAGCTGTTGAAGTGGCTGTGGATCGCACTCTAGAATTTTGCCGGAGGCGCGGTTGGTGCCGTTGGCTTCGTAACAGGGTAGGGATACAGCACAATTTTTCTGAATTTTGGTTCCGCCCGAACCTGGTCGCCACGGACGACTGAGCGGGGACCCCGTTCTGGTTCTGTGCAGGGGCAGCTTCTGAACAGTGGCTTGACAGGGACACCACGAGCAACCCCGAACTCCGTTTGGTGCGCGGCAGGTGGCGTTGGAATCGTGGGGACGACTACTTTCCAGCGGCACTGGTCTCGCCTCAGTCGGATGTCGGTGTGGACGTGCAGGTCCCGTTGAGTGGGGACTGGTCGGAGGAGACAGACAGGAGGCAGAATGGGGTCGTCGGGGTATAAAATTTGTAACTCTGGCCACCGACCTCTGATTGCGGTTCCGTCTTCTGATCCCGGTAGCTGACTTGAGGATGGAGAACTTTGATGAAGATCCTGGAGCCTGAATCCTTCAAGAAGAGGTCGTGGTTGCTGCCCCAAACCGCTTCAGGTCGCTGTCAGGCCTTCTCTGCGCAGTCGGGGAAGAAAGTCCCTTGTGGGCGGCCACGAACTCGGATCGACACGATTCCAACTCGCTTGCGAAGAGGACTTGTGGACGATCAACTTTGCTGAAGACCTTGGATGCAGACTCCACCTGGAACGAGCTGGAAGTTACTCTGCAAATTGGGCCAGAAGCTGCCTGCGGGTTTGGGATGGGCTTGTGGAGTGGGGGCTAAGTTTAGTGGTGGTGTTTGTGGGTGTAAGCTATGGGGATAGTGGGTGGACGTGGTTGGGGTTGCAGGGGGTTGTCTTGAGGCTGTGGAAAGGGGTGCAGTGCGTGTATGACGGGAACGGAGGTAGCGTGGGCGTATGAGGTAATAGCGTGGCCGGGAGGAAGAAGCTTAGAGGGTGAGGCAAGGAAGGTAGACTGCCGCAGCAGTGAAAGATTGGGTTAGAAGACAGGAGGAACTGGGGAACGGGAAGTTCGGCCAAGCTGTGGGGGTGAGCGGAAGATGCTGGTGGCTGGAGGAGAAGGGAGGAATGAAGGGCATCAACACCCGTGGCAAGGGAGGGAAGAACTGGGCATCTCACCCGTGGAGAGGGAAGGAAGAACAGGCACTCACGGCCATGGGAATTAAAAGAGGGGGGGGGGGAAGAAGATAAAGGAGGGGAAGGCCCCTCCTACGTGGGCATCACATGGGGGGTCCAAAAATAAGATTTCATTCACTGTTTTTCAAATGAAAGATACATGACTCTTTTATAGACTCTCAAAGAAGACCAAAAGACACTATCCTAAACACTTAATGTCTACTCATTATAGTTCTCTTGGGGAGACCAAAAGACACTATCCTAAACACTTAATGTCTACTCATTATAGTTCTCTTGGGGAGACTAAAAGACACTCTATTGGAAGACTTAAAGACAAAAATATGAAAGGACTATTACATAATTGCTACGGACATAACCCATAAGGCCCATAAAGAGGCCCATTTATCATGAGACAAATAGATTGGCCATTTGATTGTGTTGATGAAGTTGATTGCCGATCCCCGTCAAATTTTTAAATTTTGAATCTTGAACCGAGGATTCCATCATACTCCTCCGCTTGGAGGAGGTTCGACCTCGAACCTCAAAGCTCAGGATCTCGGTCCGATGGGACGGCCCGATTCCCTAAGCTCTGATACCACTTGATGTGAAACAAATGCCGAAGTCGATTCTGTCCGGTTCTGGAATCTGTGACCAGCAGCTGTTGAAGTGGCTGTGGATCGCACTCTGGAATTTTGCCGGAGGCGCGGTTGGTGCCGTTGGCTTCGTAACAGGGTAGGGATACAGCACAATTTTTCTGAATTTTGGTTCCGCCCGAACCTGGTCGCCACGGACGACTGAGCGGGGACCCCGTTCTGGTTCTGTGCAGGGGCAGCTTCTGAACAGCGGCTTGACAGGGACACCACGAGCAACCCCGAACTCCGTTTGGTGCGCGGCAGGTGGCGTTGGAATCGTGGGGACGACTACTTTCCAGCGGCACTGGTCTCGCCTCAGTCGGATGTCGGTGTGGACGTGCAGGTCCCGTTGAGTGGGGACTGGTCGGAGGAGACAGACAGGAGGCAGAATGGGGTCGTCGGGGTATAAAATTTGTAACTCTGGCCACCGACCTCTGATTGCGGTTCCGTCTTCTGATCCCGGTAGCTGACTTGAGGATGGAGAACTTTGATGAAGATCCTGGAGCCTGAATCCTTCAAGAAGAGGTCGTGGTTGCTGCCCCAAACCGCTTCAGGTCGCTGTCAGGCCTTCTCTGCGCAGTCGGGGAAGAAAGTCCCTTGTGGGCGGCCACGAACTCGGATCGACACGATTCCAACTCGCTTGCGAAGAGGACTTGTGGACGATCAACTTGCTGAAGACCTTGGATGCAGACTCCACCTGGAACGAGCTGGAAGTTACTCTGCAAATTGGGCCAGAAGCTGCCTGCGGGTTTGGGATGGGCTTGTGGAGTGGGGGCTAAGTTTAGTGGTGGTGTTTGTGGGTGTAAGCTATGGGGATACTGGGTGGACGTGGTTGGGGTTGCAGGGGGTTGTCTTGAGGCTGTGGAAAGGGGTGCAGTGCGTGTATGACGGGAACGGAGGTAGCGTGGGCGTATGAGGTAATAGCGTGGCCGGGAGGAAGAAGCTTAGAGGGTGAGGCAAGGAAGGTAGACTGCCGCAGCAGTGAAAGATTGGGTTAGAAGACAGGAGGAACTGGGGAACGGGAAGTTCGGCCAAGCTGTGGGGGTGAGCGGAAGATGCTGGTGGCTGGAGGAGAAGGGAGGAATGAAGGGCATCAACACCCGTGGCAAGGGAGGGAAGAACTGGGCATCTCACCCGTGGAGAGGGAAGGAAGAACAGGCACTCACGGCCATGGGAATTAAAAGAGGGGGGGGGGGAAGAAGATAAAGGAGGGGAAGGCCCCTCCTACGTGGGCATCACATGGGGGGTCCAAAAATAAGATTTCATTCACTGTTTTTCAAATGAAAGATACATGACTCTTTTATAGACTCTCAAAGAAGACCAAAAGACACTATCCTAAACACTTAATGTCTACTTATTATAGTTCTCTTGGGGAGACCAAAAGACACTATCCTAAACACTTAATGTCTACTCATTATAGTTCTCTTAGGGAGACCAAAAGACACTATCCTAAACACTTAATGTCTACTCATTATAGTTCTCTTGGGGAGACTAAAAGACACTCTATTGGAAGACTTAAAGACAAAAATATGAAAGGACTATTACATAATTGCTACGGACATAACCCATAAGGCCCATAAAGAGGCCCATTTATCATGAGACAAATAGATTGGCCATTTGATTGTGTTGATGAAGTTGATTGCCGATCCCCGTCAAATTTTTAAATTTTGAATCTTGAACCGAGGATTCCATCAACATCTCTGAAATAGTTTCCTCAAATTTCATTTTAAAAGCTTCATACTCAAAGACTAACATGTTCGCTTTGGTTTCTCGTACCTGAGATGTTCCCTCATATATTACCTCCAATTTCTCCCACATTTCCTTCGCTGTGGAGCAGAAGGATGCTCAAGAAAACTTAGTGGGATGTAGAGCACACTACATAGCGTTGACAGCACTGCAGTTTAGAGCTGATATTCGAATATGCCCTCGAGTCTAGACATCTTCATCTTCATCTTCGGGAAGCTCAAATGGACCTCGGCTGACCACCTTCCAGATCTCATGGTCTTTAGCTCGTAGGAAGACCTGCATTCGATTCTTCTAGTATGCATAGTTATTCCCATCTAAGAAAGGTGGCTTACTTACAGAATGACCTTCAGCTGTAAGTCCACTAGCATCCATTTTACCAAATCTCTCTGGGATGTTAGGCCTTTAAGGAGAGTTAGGCTCTGATACCACGTGACAGGAATAGATGAATTATAAATCTAGAGGGGGGTGAATAGGTCAACCCCAATTTATTAGTCTATAGCAGAAAATAAATTACGGAATGAAATTTCTTCTAAGACACAAGCTGTCAATTCAAACTAAAGAGATCAACGAGGAAATCCAATCAAGAACACACCTCGGTCTGGTACTAGGTGGAGGTTAGATTAACAGCTCTCCTCACGCAAGGAGCAGTTTTCTAGATAGATGGATCTATCCTTTAGATTTCAACTTTTGATATACTACTGAGATGTCAATATGGTGGGTGAACATATGCCAACTGAGAACGGTCCTAGGCATCCATCTAAACGAAGCAATGGCGAGACAAGCAATCACATAGTTGAACAGAAGTTTTAAGGTGGTTCTATATCAATCATGAGATCTACATCCACCCCTCACTCAAAGGAGTGAGGCTTCCGCTGAATCACAACTTTGAAACCGCTGACACATAGCTTACAAACCGCTGAGCCTCACAGCTTGCTGTCCAAGGATCACTCCTCGCCGCTATCGCACATCTTGGACCGCAGATTACACAGCCTACAGACGATTCAAAAATAAATCACAAACTAAAACAAAGAAAGACAGTGAAAACAAAAATAGCTATAGCTCTATTTCTAGAGCAATTCGACTATGGATCTGATCCAGACATCGAGACCAACTCAAACTTACTACAGGCTCTTTCTTCTCTCAGACTTTCTCTTCCTCTTCCGATACTCTGCTTTGACTCTCACTTCACTGCACTCCAATTTTCTACTCTCAGACTTGCGGTGGCACTCTAACTCTTCTCTAGCTTCTTCTTCTATCTTTGATCTCTCCCTTTCTCTTTGCTCTTTTCTCCTCTCTCGATTTTCTTCTCAGATATAGATACAGAGCTTCGTCTCTTTGCCGCTTGAACTCCGTCCTCTATTTATCCTCGCCAGCAGGAGTTCTTGTGGTTCCCACAAGATTTGATTTGGGCGCGTGGAAGAAGCGCTCTGGCCCAAGGTTTTTTGAAGAAGCTCGGCCACGTGTCAGATGAGGCGGTGGGGAATCTTCAAGTTACAGCCACGTGGAAAGTTGTTTCGAACAGAATTTCTAAGGATCTGGGAAATCACCTCGAATCATTTGCCGCCATCAACTTCACTTACGAACCCATGTGACAGACAAAATTTCTTTTATGCATCTCAGGTGTATGAGTGTAAATCTAAATTGTCACTTGATGAACTTCATCTTATTTTTCCTGCCAAGTCAATTATAGAAACTTAATAACAGTTTTGTCATCATGTGGCTCATGAAATAAGTAATAAGTTCTTGAGAAATGCAAGCACAGATGGTTCATGAAAACAGGAAGATATCACATGGAAGGATATGAGAGGATATACACATGCATCGATGTAGAAATAAGGGACATCGACCAGTGAATGAGTACAGCAGCATGAGTATAGTAAATTAACTATAACTACACTGGCCTGAGTAAACTACAGGTAGACCTGATATGATGCGGGATGGGACGCGACTCGACGCCAATTTGAATGCGAACCTTGGACTCTAGGTAAACTCGCGACTCATCCCTGGCGAGGGAAGCATGCGGATGTGCGCGGTTGAAAAATCGGCAATGAGCTAGGGTGGTCAACTCTCTTTTGTGCCCGATCGGGTCACGGGACGGGTTTCGCTTTCTCTTGCAGCGGTGATTGAAAGTATTTAACGAGCTACATTAACCTATCACTCGCAAGCAGCGGCATATAGAAATATACGAAGTAAGCAAAATGTCAAAGAGGGGAGCAGAAACGATACCTCCACGCTACCGGGCGTGGGGAAGGCGACCCCGGCCAAGACTCGTACTCCCGGTACAAATAATTCACAATAATTACAGGAATGATTTTATTTCCCACTCCACGCAGGGAGGTTAAGGGCGGCACAATGACGCCGGGAGTATCGAACTCGGGTTGACGGGCAGCACGTCCGTGAAGCACTCGGGTCGGCGGCGGCTTGCCGGATCGGTTCGGATCTACTCGGGCCCACAGAATAGCAGGCGGGTCTGGCTATTGGGACGGCGGCGTCCGGGCGTCTCCTTGCTGCGGCGGCCGGCTGGGACGCTGCTGGAAGGTTGTTGGGCAATGCCCTGGATCGGCGGCTGTTGGATCGGAGCTGGGGATTTATGGGAGAATTAACTACCAACTCTGTTCTGTAGTTCTGTCTCGGGACAGTTCTGCGTGACTCCACAGAAATAATTGTTCCTCCCAGATCCGGTGTCGGATCGAGGCAAGATCGACGCCGTTGGAAAGAGGACTCAAAGGGATACAACATAAATTAATTTTACATCCATTCAGTAAACAAATTGGAAATGAAAACCATTATGGCATAGTTGTTTCTGCTGGGTTGGATTACAGACAGTCAGGACAGACAAGGATCTTCTTGAAAATGAATTTTGACCGACATGAAAATGGTAGATCTAGGACTTGGGAATTTTATGGGTGATGGGGTGGGAAGTGAGGATCACGCATGAATTGTTTGGGATTTTTATGACGTGGTTTGAGGGGTGGGAAAAATAAACTAACAGACTACTATCCCACAAATCTGTTGATTGGCAGACTGCCAGGGGTGGAACTAAACGACTGGAAAAAATAGGAAACAAAGGCTGATTGGCCTGAAACTTTTTTTGGAGAGTGGGAACAACGTGCGGAACTCACCCTCCAATTGTGAGCTCGATCAGATCTCCTGATTGGGAGATAAAAATCAGGTTTCAAGCTTTTGTCCAGAGGTGGACAGAATTCCAATGATGTGGCGGTGGTGGTGCGACAGCGGCTCGATGGCGGCGGCAGCGGCGGTGCTGAGCTTCTCACTCAGAGAGTGGATGATAAGGAGGCCTCACACCTCAAGAAATTCATAGCAATCCAGCTGTAAGGGGTTGGGAGAGTGAGGGAGAGGGGCTGCGCCCTTGGGTTGCTTAAGGCAATTTCATGAATTTTTTCTCATTAATTCCATGAAATGTGAAAATACAAAGCTTATATAGAAATGGATAAAAGACCAAGACTATCCCTAGATCTAGGGTTAGGGAGGGGCAAATGGGGGATAAGATATTAATCTCCCATGTGGTCAAATGACCATAAATAAAAAAAAATACAACATGCATTAAAAAACTATATAAGGGGGGCGCCCCTTTGAAAAGAGGGGGGGGATTTTGAATTTTCTTCTTCTTTGTCCCCTTGGTCCAAGTCCTCCCATGGACCAAAAACCACCCATAGGGCCCATGATCCTACGTGGACCAATGGGTAAGAGGGTGGGGGACCCTGCTGGACCTACTGGCTTTTTGTAAAGAAACCCAAAGATTCTTAAGGACTAACATATTGGCTTATAATTATCATACAATTGCAAACCAATTAACCCAAGGATATAAATGTAAACAAAAGGACACAAATGGAAAAATAAAATGTTAGTGCCAGGTGTTGATTCCCATCATGATATGTATCAAGAGAATGATGAAGACATGTTGTCATGAGGATGCACCGACCTGTATATCACACAGGTAGACTATATTCAGTCAGAGAGACTCTTACTGTAATGATGGTGCATCGACTTGTCAATACATAAGGCAGTACTGCATGCACTTCATCATAGACGTGCCATTGAGGCGTGTCGGCCTGACCTGGTGATATACAAGAAAATTCTTAATGCATTGACGCAAGACCTTGATGCACCGACCTGACTTCAAGGCAGATGCACAAGGTGCACTGACCTTAAGAAAGATGGCCTCTGATGCACCGACCTTATATAGCAATCACTGGCTCACCAGCATCGACCTGTTAAAAGTGTGCATCGACCTGATGTTACAACATCTAGCCTATAGTGCCCAGCGACATCGACCTGTGTACAAAGTGCACCAACCTGATAGTGCAAGACTTCTGCATTCGCACCGACCTTCTAGACTAGAATACATATGTGCACAGACCTGACTTTCTCAATGCATGAGTATGCATCGACCTTATATCGCAGCAACATGAGTATGCATTGACCTTATAAATGCAAGAATCATATTCTGACTTAATGAAATGACAATTAGCGGACATTATAAATCCAAATGGTTTTACCAATAAAGTCAATCTCACTGTTGCCGGCATCAAAACCATCAAAATTAGACATCAAATCCAGAAGAGACACAACACATGCTAATCTTATGGCCCATCTTTCCTGCCTTATTCGCCAAATGGACCCTAGTCAGGCCCAAAAATTGATTGCAAATCACCTTAATGGGCCTTCCTCTCTTAATGGGCCCTATTCTCTTAATGGACCTCCTCCTTCTACCCATGTTGTTGCTAGTCCAATTGGTTCTTATGCTAATGTCCCTTCTAGATCCATGCATCCTTCTACTCCCCGAATGGGCTTTTCGTCTTCTTCTCAGCCCAGATCCTCTTATCTAGCACATTATCATGATTCTGGTCCAAATTCATAGCATATTGCTCAAGCTGGCCGGCATTATTCTCGATCTCTCCCTACCCAGGAGATGATTGCTCAAACCCATCGACAGCTTGATGAACCTCAACGCCGAATTGATCCCAAACCCTCCTTGAGTGTTCAGTTCGCATTTCAGAATCTCTGGCTTTCACCTCCTTCGCAAATTCCCACATATCTTCGTTATGGTGGAACCGTTGACCCCTTTGTGCACTTAAAGGAGTTTCTTTACGAGTCGGCCCAATTTCGACATGACCAACATTTGATGGCTTATCTATTCGGTCTATCATTAGAAGGCCCAGCTTGGGATTGGTTATTTTCCCTCCCGTAAGAGCAGATTGTGGATTCTCATATTATTCAAGAAATATTTATTCAACAGTATCGAGACCAGGTTGGGCCCAAGTATTCCATTATGGATCAGGCCCATGAGAAGATGAAGCCCAACGGGGAGTTCTCTGCCTTTGCTGACCGATGGTGTCGCCTCACCGCGCAAGTCCCGGGACACATTCCGGAGCAGGAGCAGATAAAGATGCTTATTTCCAATCCAATGCCCGAGTATCAATTTATCTTAGCCTTGAATGACATTACCTCCTGGCAACAACTTTATAGTCGAGCCCGCTTTGTCCGCTAACAAATCAGCAATTCCTTTGACCCCCAGTCCTCTCCACATTCCACGACCACATACACCCCGTCATCCACATCTACCTCTTACATGAGTCAGCCTTCCGCCACCTACTTGCCCTCCATGAGTCAACCTTCCGCTTCCACATATCAACCCTCCACTAATCCATATGCCTCCATGAGTCAACCCTCCACGAGTCAGCCTTCCGCTTCCGCATACCTACATGTGTCTCCACCCCCGGTCAAGGGAATACCACACCCCGAGCAAGTGGACGTCGTCCACTACATACCTCTCCATCCCGCTCCTCATGTGCCTTCGCCTAACCCCTCTACTAGTCGCCACACACCCTTGCCTATGCAACCTCCACTTCTGTCTCCACAACCTTCCTCTTCATCGCATACCCCTCGACATTCGCCTTGCCCGAAGCGGGCTCATTATCATCCGTTGCTGGAGTGTTTTACCGATATTTTCAGCGCTTTGATGGCCACTCATGCGTTGCAGCTACCTCCGGTTGTGTCTTGCCGACCTACAGTCGAGAATATGCTTCAGTATTGTGATTATCACCATCAGTAGGGGCATTCGGTTGATGATTACCCCGAGTTCCGGGACTTTGTTCAAGACTTGGAAGACACGAAGAGGGTCGACTAGCCCGCCATTCATAAGGTTGTTCTTTATCTTCACAGCCAGCAACAGCAGCAGCAAGCGCCGTCCAAGTAGCTATCTCCATCACTAAAAGACCCAGGGCACCCCCGTGATCCTTTATCTAGTGTTGCACCCGCTCCGTTACCTACACCGTTGCCTATTCCATCACATGTTCCCTCACGTAGGCCATCGCCTACCTCATTACCTTCGCCATCTCCTACCCCGTCTTCAAAACCTTTCCAAACCCAAGCCTCTGCTCTGGCTAGTGCCTCCACTTTATCTACTCCTGTTACCACCCCCACTTCTACTCCCGACGCCGCCCGACACGTCGTGTCGATACGTCATCGGTGGGCAACATGATCCTCCTCTTCATCTTCTCCATCACTGACACCACCTCCACTACCCCCATTGCCTGCATCACCATCTCCACCACCCTCACCATTGCCTAACCCTCTATCACTTTCGCCACCTCCTCTCCCCAAACCACCTAATCCACTACCTCTGCCACCTTCAACATTTCTTTCACCATCTTCGCATGTTCCTCCATCTCCCTCGTCGCCCAAGCCTAAGCAGGTTACATCTCCACCTTCACCTTTACTCCCACCTACACTTACACCTCCACCTTTGCCTTCACCCGAGCCCATCATTGCTGTATTGCCTTCACCTTCACTTGGCATCACCATCCCCGTTGAAGCTTCCACACCTTCCAAGCTTTCTACTTTCACTTCTCCATCCATTTCCACCCCACGGAGCGGGTGTTGGCTGCCTTTGGTGCCCCTTGGGTCTGGTCCCCGGGGAGAAGATGAGCCAAGTCAGGGTGATTTAGTGTCGATCATGTGTTTTGAGCTTCAGCATTTCATCTGCCGCACGCCTATCTGGGTCCTAGTCCCTGGCTATTTTGGGGATAATGAGCGTACACTTCCCATGACGGTTGTCAAGAAGAGCTCTCTCACATTAGTGCTAGTTTCCTCTTGAGCAAGACCGGTGGAAATCTTATTGCTCGTCGGCGGGTGCACCATGGATGCTATTATCACTTCTCGCTCTGTTGCCATTCAGATTACTGGACAAAAGGGGTTCTCTACCCGTATTGTGCTAACGCATACGGCTGCCAAGGAAATTATGGATTCTATGTTTAAGGGGCAGTTCGCCATATCCTCAGCATTTTCTAAAGACATTCTGCACATTCTATGCAATCTCCCTCGGTTCATTAGCAAGCCGGCCACGTCAACGCCACGCATTACTCTCCCTCAGTTTTGTCCTTCCCTCTTATCAAGGGGGTTGTGCTCCCAGCCTGATTGCCGAGTAGAGTTGTTGGACCTTATGCTTTTGGTGCCAAGTGACAAGACTCCATGGCTTCATGATGTTCATCCCAAGGAGTTACTTGTTCAAGAATGTCCGCATGTTATTAACACTGGGTGTCTAGGGGCAACCCCCCTGATGAAGCTGTAAGTTCATAACCGGGCCAGGCCGTCTGCCAGGTGGGCCGGTTATTTGAAAAGGTATTTCAAGCCAAGAAGCCCAAAGGTTCAAGCTCGCACCTGGCAGGTCCATTACAAGCCAATTTCTACTAAGAAAAGGCAGTGGCGCAAGTTCAAGGGCCGTCGATTGTGCATGCAGGGGTCCACTCCTTCTTCCTCTTCTTTTCATTCGTCGTTCCTTCTGCTTAGCTCCCACCCTTGGGCGGTGTATCTTTCCTCTTCTAATCTTGTTTATGTCATCTTCCCCTCCTTTCCTACGTCCGTGAACCCCCACTCCTCTCCTTTTCATCCAAATCCTCCAAATTTCCATTGTTTCTGCAATTCTAGGCCTCAGTCTAGGCCCTCCTTTCATCCCGATTTTGGGACGTCTTCCGATTTCTCCCCTCCTCATTTGGGTCCTCCGGACCATTCTAATCTCCTTTCTCTGTTACACTTACACCATCCAGAGCCTCCAGATTTCCCCTCTCATCCCAATTTTAAGTTTTCACTTCATTCTTCTCCCCCGAAATTTCTGGATCCTACTTTTGATTCTTCTTCGACTCCGTCGGATGGTCACTCCTCTTCTTCTTCACTATCACAACAATCTCATCATTATTTTTCTATTTCTTCTGTCTCGCCCTTTCGGGGTTCTCACCCTTTTTCATGCTTTTTTCGAGGGTTTAGTCAGCCTTGATCTCAGCTGATCTCTGTTTCTTCTGTAGCTTGTTCCTTGTTATTAGGGTCTCTATGCCCTTACGAGGGAGTTCTAGCCCTCACCTCTCTTCTTTTTTATCCTTCTTCGTCCAATTTGGTGTCTGCCGCTCCTCCGTGTAGAGGAATCTTTAATCCTTGTTATCCTCTACCTTTTATCATATCAAGCAAAGAATATAAAGCTCACGATGATGAAGATCGCTTCAGGACACTATTTTTCATGCTATGGATTTGCAAGTTATCTTTTATTTTGCGTAAGAACATGCTGTCATTTCTATTATTTACTCTTGTGCATGGTTATACTACTGGTTTCTCAACATGGTTGAGTGGCTTTAGAAGTTAGTTTAGTCAGAATTTCTAATTCGCTTTTATAGCACCTTAGGCTGGTGAGAGATCCACGTTGGGAGTCTAGTTTCTTTCCCCGATCGTTGAGGATAACTTTTGAGCATGGGTTTTCCACACACTGTACGACAAGCTATAGTCGATCTTCTCTTTGACACATCGTTGCTGCTTTGGACACACCATGGGTATGCACAAAGGCCTTTTCTCTTCTCTGCTCGACCAAGTGCAGGGGAAAGATATGGATGGGTGAGATGCCCAACCTAGGCGCTCCCTAATACGAGAGAGCTCTCAAATAGCGGCAGTCTTGACCCTCAAAAATAAGCTTTCATGCTAAACCTAGCCAATAAGGGCTGTAAAAAAAAATCAATGTCAAAATTATGAAACCAAAGGCATGGCAAGAGTGGCAATACAGCTCTTCGCGGGACGTCATGAGCCCGGTCGTGTACGTGCCTAATTAATGGGTCCCAAAATCAAAGACACAAAGCCCCGGCACAACAGACTGTATCTTTAAAGGGTAGGGTCTAGAAAGAATTCATGTCATGATATCTCCCATCCTATATAAAGCTTATCTCCATTTTTCTTCCATTTCTCCCTCTTAGGCTGGGATGTATCCTGGGTATAGCGTTAGTAGGGGCACCGTTCTTTAGATGTTGTTGGTCGTGACGCGTCACCCTCAAATGCACACCCTGCTCAAGGGAAGTCCTTAGCGAGAGGGGAGGAATGACCATTCCTAGCCAGAAATTTGAGTCCGTCTTTGGGTGCTGCAGATTGTTGTTTCTAAAAAAAATAATAAAATTTTTTTTAAAAATTTTAAAATATAAGATATTTCAAAAAATAATAAAAATAATAAAATCAAATATTTTAAAAAAATCCAAAAAAATATTAAAAATTCAAAAATATGTGTCCTTGTTTTATTTTTTTATTATTCTTATCTTTTTAAGAATGGATATAATCTGATTGCTAAGTGTGCAGGTGCTCAAGGCTTCCTACCTTTCTACCTTTCACTTTGCCTCCTGTTCATGTTCTTTTGATCTGTTCATCTCTTCAATCCACTCCCTCGATCTGTTCTAGAGCTCATGTCCTTTTCATCGTTCGTCCATCTCGCGTCATCATCATGTCTCCATGAGAGGGCTTTGCCATACAATTATGAACCCGATGGTTCTGCTTCATCTGATCTTGGGCTTTGATTGAAGAGTGTACTTGTTGTGTCTTTTGTCCCCCGTGGTTGTCATCTCACTATGTTGTGTTGTCCACTGTGGCTGTCGTCCCACACGTGTCCTTGTCTCACACGTGTTGGCTGTCCCCCGTGTCTTTTGTCCCCCATGGCTGTCGTCCCAAGTGGTGGTTTTCCCGCCATGTTGTGTTCTTGTCCCACGTGTGTGTTGTCCCACCATGACATTGTCCCACAGCGTGTGCTATCCCACTATGTTATGTTGTCTTGTCCCACCGTGTCTTCTATCCCACGCTTGTTATTTGTTCTTGTAATGTTGTTATGTCATGTTATGTTTCATTCATCTTCGTGTTGTTATGTTTCGTGCATCTCTTTTATGTTATTCTTTGTTCATTTTGATATGATCATGCTTGTTTTTATGGTTGTCTCATGATTGAAATCCCATAAAATTCTAAAAATGTAAAATCTAAAAAAATGTCGTTTCACCTACGCAGCTAAGTCAGGTATGGCTCTCTATCCCTACTATCTGTTGCATTACTATATGGTATTCTACGTTATTATAGCCTCTCAAGGATCGGCTGGTTCTCCGTGTGTTCTGGGATCTGATGTTCCCCTTTACCAAAAATGATGATGATCTAGGAGCATACAGTTAATCGTTGGATAGGCCGTTAGGTTGAGCGGGGTGGGAGACGATAGACTCTGTCTCGTACACCGTGGTTGTAATAAGACTCTTGACCCCGTCTTGATCGGTCTAGCAATATTATCCTTGAGTATTTTCTATTTTATCTTTCTTTATATTTGTTTTGATGATTTCTTTATTTTAGCCCAACATGCATCATGGCATTTTTGAGCACCCACGTCTCGTAATTCCTCAAGGTTTCTCCTCAGCAATGGTTAATTGTACTTCAATTCTGTTGGATAAGAGATCTTCATTCCACTTCAAATATGAACGTTTTCTCTGATCTACTCGCTCGATTTGGTTGGCCGGCGTGATTCCTGTCAGGATTTTATCTCAATTTCCTTTTTAGCTTTTTACCTATCATCTTTCAAATCCCCTCATCGGCTCTGGATTGTGTCCCCTAGTGAGGTCGGTCATGTTTCATTTTCCTCCTTTAGTTAGTTCTCCAGACATGTCTCATCTGTGCCATCCATTCCTGGTGGTTTGTTCAACGTTTTCGGGAGAATTCCTGCCGCTTGTTGGTTGTGACGGGTGTCTTTTACCTTGATGTCCGCTTTTCAGTTCTCTCGGCTTCATCTTTGCTTCATCTCAATTTTACATCGCTTATGCTTTCACTCCATCACCTTTTCCTTTCGCCTCCACGTCACTTTCGCTCGTTCCCTTGCAAAGCGGACATCAAGGAGGGGCCTCTGTTGACACCTATTTTAAGCCTACAAGTCGAGTTATTTCTCTTAATCATCTTTCATGATTCCTGAATTATCCATTATTTTGATGTCTTTCTTGGACATATTTCGAGCCCGTTCTTGGTCATTGTTCGAGCCCATTGAGCTTTGATGGCTTTTTACCTTGATTTCCCTACTTTCGGGTCTGTGTCGTGCGGTTCGGATGGCCAAACGGATGTCCAACATAAATTTTACTAGCCCCCTAGTCACAGTCTCCTAGCAAATCGCGACCACGAGAACGCGGTTTGTAAGGAAATAATGTTCACCATTTTATTTTTATTTTTATTTTTTTATCCGCCCTAGTCACGATCGTATAGGAGACTACGATCATCTGATCACGGTCCCCTAGACGACCGCATTCGGCCCTTTTTCCCAGATTTGTTTTGACTTGCCTAATAGCGGTCTGGGCAGGACCGCTACCATCAGGTAGCGGTCATTCCCAGACCGCGTCTTGGTTTTCTTCACCATTTTACGTGCGTCGACCCTGTGGGCCAACAACGTCAACTCCAGTCAACTCTTTATAGCAGCTGGAGAGGGGGATTTCTACATCCCGATTAAGAGCAGCCAAACTAGGCCCATCAGGACCGAACGAGGCTCAGCTCATCCAAGTGACAGCCCTCTCGGGCCCAGTTCGGCCATAAAATCCCAATAAAGAACACTCGGGATCCCATCCTTCCTCGGCGGCCCTCAGGCTCAGAAGGCCCGAACGTCAGAACGGAGGAAGACCCATGCCCGAGCCATCTCCCCACCGAGATAAGGGCAGGCGCTCCGCGCCCACTCCAATCTGACTGCATCCGAGCTACGCTCATCGCCCGGACAGGGCTGGCACTTCTCATGCTTGGATCAACTGAAAAATACTTACCCATGCAGCCGTTGACCGTCCTTTATGAGCAGAAGTTCAGCGGGATAAGGGTGCCACGATCTCCCAAGGTCATGAAGAGCCCATGATGAGGACGTAATGATCCCATGATGAGGACGTAACTCCTGCCTAAAACTCCTCAGCTTATGGGACTCTTCGGGGGAGCTCGCTATATAAACCAAGGACTCCCTCCGGCAGCAGGTAAGGTAGATAGAGGCCTAACACTCCCTGAGCAGGAACCACTTCACCATCTTGGTGTTGGGGAATATCGCGCATCTCTTTCAACCTCCCTCAATACCTTCCACCATTGCTCTACTAACTTAAGCATCGGAGGATTTTCCCAGGGAACTATCCCTGGGCCTCCTAATTTGTTTCCCTTTCTTTGCAGTTCACTATCCGGTGATCATCCTCCCAGCTCAGGACCAGCGCGAGATCACGCCCCTTCATCTGGTGCCGTCTGTGGGAAACGACCAAAGAGCCAGTATGGTGAGAAGAAGTATAGGGAGGAGGTCCGCCGGAGACAGGGGAAAGGCCACGGTGCCGGCGGGGGAAGGCCCCTCACAAGCCTCCCAAAACCCCCCTCCGGTGCCAGTACTCCCGCCGAAGGACCGCCCCCTCCGCCTGTGGCTGGGCTGCCGCCCCCTCCTCCCACGACGGTAGGGCTGCCGCTCAACGACGGCGCCGACGCCTTCCAACCCCTCAACGTGAAACTGGACATCCTCATGGAACTCATGAGGACCCAGGCGGCCAGGGATGGAAGGTCACGCGCCCCTCCAGAGAGCCCTCCTCGTGAGAACGTGTCCCAGCACACCACCGGAGGTCGCTTCACCCTCCGAGGACAGCAGCTCACCCGCAACAAAGTAGGAGGACCCTCGCAAGCCCCCCCTCCAGAGCAAGAGGCATCCTCCACGCCGAAGCGGGGCAGGCATGGGGCACGTCGTCCCCTCCCGGAGACCGAAGTCCCCAGGGAGCGCCAAGACAGCCTGCCTTCACAGCCCCTCAACCCTACGGCGCAGTGGCAGCTGGAGCTATCCCTCCGACTGTGAGAATTCGAGAGGGGTTTCGCAGAGCAGGAGCGCGCCCTGTGAGCCTTGCAGAAGACCTCTCCACCAGAGGACCAGGAGAGATCTCCGTTCTCTGAACATATCCTGAAGGCAGAGGTATCTCCCCGAACCTCTATCTCAACCTTCAAGCCCTACGACGGCCAGGGCGACCCGGCCGACCACTTTGACAGCTTCGACGCTCTGATGACCCTTCACGGAGCATCCGACGTCATCAAGTGCCGAGCCTTTGCGACCACCCTGGTCCAAGGCGCCCAAGCATGGTTCTGGGCCCTCGCCCCCGGATCCATCCGAGACTTCAAGCAGATCAGGCGAGTATTCAAGGAGAGTTTCACCAGTAGCGGCCCCCCTAGGTCGGTAGCGGGGCTTTTGGCCCTCAAATAGGCGCAAGGGGAAAAACTTCGGGCCTACATCCTCCGATTCAAATCGGAAGCCCTGAGGATCCCCCGCCTGGATGTCGCCTCAGCCATAACCGCTCTGACCGGGGGCACCCGGGACGAGAACCTCCGCCGCGAGCTTGTCCTCCAACCTCCCTCGACCCTTGCTGCGCTAGTGACTCTAGCATTGCGCCACGCCGAGTGCGAGGAAGTACTCAGTGCCTGCCGAGACGCAACTGGCTCGGGTCGGGAGGGGGAGAAGAAGCGGGCACCCGAGCCAAGCTCGGGCCAAGGAAAAAGGCGGAACCGAGACGGGGAACGCAAGGAACCGTTGCAAAAGTACGAGCGGTACACTCCTCTAACCGCTCCAGTATACGAGATTTATGAAGACATCAAAGGATCGGGCCTCCTCCGCCAACCCGAGCCAATGAAGTCAAAGAACCGCAGTCGCAGCAAGCATTGCCTATTCCACAGTGACCACGGGAATCATACAGGCGACTGCCACCAGCTCCAGGATGAGAACGAGCGTCTCATTCGTCAGGGGCACCTCTCCCGATTCGTGGCCGGGCACCAGGAAGACCAAGGCGCCCCAGAGGTGATAGACAACGCCCCCCGAGGGGTCCACATCAACGTCATCACCGGAGGATCTGCATCGACAGGAGACAATGGCCGGGGAAGGAAGCGTCATGCTGAGCGGGCGAGCTGAGCCATCGAGCCTCACAGGGCCCCGCCCAGCGAACCCCAGGTCATAACCTTCTCCGACCACGACTTGGAGGGGCTGAGCACCCCGCACGATGACGCCCTAGTGATATCGGCCACAATAAACCATTGTAACGTAGACAGGATTCTGGTTGACAATGGAAGTGCCCCTGATGTATTATCCTACGAATGTTTCCTTAAGATGGGAAAGGATCCGTCTAAACTCCGCCCGATCCAGATCCCCCTGTGCGGGTTCAATGGCCAGGCCACCTATCCCGAGGGAGCCCTAAGCCTACCGGTTACTCTTGGCACCCCACCCAAGACCGTTACGGTCATGACTTCATAGTGATCAAAGGTATGATAGCGTACAACGCAATCTTCGATCGAGGAATCCTCAGCGGAACGAAAGCGGTGCCTTCTACCTATCACCAAAAGATGAAGTTCCCCACCAAAAATGGATTGGGGGAAGTCCGAGGTAACCAGGCAATGGACCGAAGGTGCTACAATATCTCGGTCGAAGCCACAAGGCCGGACGGAAAAAATAAGGGCCCCCGGGAAGTTGAGGAAAAATCCGTAACTGCCGAACCTGGAGGCGAATTGCTAGCGGTTTTCCTGAACGACGAACCGACCCTAGGAGTAAAGATCGGAGCTGACCTGACATCTGAGGTTCAACAGCAATACAAAGAGTTCCTTTTCGCGTACATCCGGGTCTTTGCATGGTCTGATGATCAACTCCCCGGGATACCAGAAGAGACGGTGGTGCATAAGCTCGACCTCGACCCAACCATGAAGCCCGTGCAACAACGCAGAAGGAAGCATGCGCCAGAGAAGCAGACGATTATCAAGAAGCAGGTCACCAAGGGGTGGAAGACTGGCCTTTTTAGGCCGATCTTGTACCCGACATGGCTAGCTAACATCGTCCTAGTGCCGAAAGCTTCGAAAAAGTGGCGGATGTGCGTGGACTTCACCGACTTGAACAAGGCTACTCCAAAGGATTGCTATCCCTTACCGAGTATCGACCAACTGGTTGATTCAACCTCGGGTAATGAGATACTCAGCTTCCTGGATGTCAACTCAGGCTACCACCAGATCAGAATGCACCCCGAAGACATCGAGAAGACCGCCTTTATCACCGACTTCGGCGTACACTGCTACACCCAGATGCCTTTCGGGTTGAAGAATGCCAGAGCCACGTACCAAAGGCTAGTCAACCATATGTTCGAGGGACAGCTCAGTCGGAACGTCGAGGCCTATATTGACGACATGCTCATTAAGACCCCCAAGGCCGAGGACCACTTCGCCGACCTAGCAGAAACTTTCAACACCCTCCTGAAGTACAACATGAGGCTCAACCCCGCCAAGTGCGCCTTCGGAGTAAGGTCCGGGAAATTCTTGGGCTTCTTGGTCACTCAGCGTGGGATTGAGGCCAACCCCGACAAGGTCCAGGCCATCCTGGACATGCGCCCACCCACCTGCATCAAAGACGTTCAACGCCTTACCGGGCGCGTTGCTGCACTCAGCAGATTCCTGTCCCGCGCGGCTGAACGATGCCTACCCTTCTTCAAACTGCTGAGGGGGCCCAAAATGGCATCTGCTACATTTACGTGGGATGAGCAATGCCAAAGAGCATTCACCGAGCTTTAGGAGTTCCTGGCTTCGCCCCCAGTGCTTTCCAAGCCCGTCCCAGGGGAAGCCTTGTATCTCTATCTCTCGGCAACTCCATCCATAGTTAGCTAGATCCTAGTCAAAAATGAGTCGGGAATCGAGAGACCGGTATACTACACAAGCAAGGTGCTCAACGAAGCTGAGAAAAGGTACCCCGCAACCGAGAAACTCGTGCTAGCGTTGGTTACCTCGGCCAAGCGCCTCCGACCCTATTTCCAAGGGCACTCCATCACCGCGTTGACCGGCAAACCATTGAAGAAGATCCTCGCTCACCCCGAAGCCTCGGGACGCCTCATCAAGTGGGCCATCATGCTCGGGGACACGATATATCGTATCGGCCTCGCTCGGCTATCAAAGGCCAGGCGCTCACCGACTTCATCACCGAGAGCACCATCCCGACTGAAGAGAGATCTCTGTCTGCACCCGGGCCGACCTGGGAACTGTTCGTTGACGGATCTTCCAATTCAGCCGGGAGCGGTGCCGGCATCCTTCTGAAGTCCCCTGAAGGGGCAGAGCTACAGTATGCCCTGAAGTTCAACTTCCAAGCATCCAACAATGCTTCCGAGTACGAGGCCCTCATATCGGGAGCCCGCATGGCCCGGCGGTTAGGAGCTGAGCGAGTCAAGATTCACATCGACTCCCAACTAGTCGCTAGCCAGGTCAACGGCGATTATGAAGCTCGGGAGGCACCGATGATCAAATACCTCTAGCTGGTCAAGACTGTGGCACAACAGTTCAAGAGTTTTGAGGTAGTCCGGATAGCTCGGGAGGAAAACTCCCGAGCGGATGCCCTCTCTTGGCTGGCCTCCTCTCTTGACCCCGAGGGTACTAGATCGGTCCTTCTCGAAGAGCTAGAGCGCCCGAGCATTGATTCGGAGCTTCTAGCTGTTGGCCCAGCCTGCCCAGGCGATTGGCGTACCCTCTACCTGTCATGGCTCCAAGAATCCGAGGAGCCTCCCGACCCTCGGGAAACCCGAAGGTTGAAATACCAAGCTCGGCGATTCGTCACCCTAGATGGCGCACTTTACCAAAGATCCTTCTCTGGCCCTCTTCTGAAGTGCCGCGGTACCGACAAAGCCAACCGAGCGATCGAAGAAGTTTACGAAGGACTATGCGGAGCGCATTTGGGGGGAAGGTCACTCGCCAGGATCTTGCTACGGCGAGGTTACTGGTGGCCCACCCTACAGTGTGACTACTCGACCTACACACAACGTTGTGACCGTTACCAGCGATTCGACCACTTGGTCCATCAGCCAGCAACGGAGCTTATCACCCTAACCGAGACTTATCCTTTTGCTCGCTGGTGAATCGACTTCCTTGGGCCATTCCCCACGGCCCAGGCCCAGAAGAAGTTCCTCATCGTCGCCATCGACTACTTTACTAAGTGGATCGAGGCTGAAGCCACTGCAAGGATCACCGAGACAGTCGTCTGGAATTTCATCTGGAAGTCGATCATCTGTCGCTACGGCATCCCCCGGGTGATAGTGAGTGATAATGGTCGGCAATTTGATTCTCAATACTTCTGAGACAGATGCGCCGACCTCAATATTCACAATCACTTCACTTCGGTCACCCACCCTCAGGCTAACGGGCTGGTCAAAAATGCCAACAAGGCTATCTTGGAAGGCATCAAGACTAGGCTCGGCAAAGCCAAGGGCAGCTGGCTCAAGAAATTTCCGAACGTACTTTGGTCGCACAGAACGACTCCCAGAACGGCAACCGGTGAGAGTCCTTTTCAACTAGTGTATGGCACCGAGGCCGTGATCCCGTTGGAGATCGGTAACCCCTCCCTCAGAGTCATCCGCTTCTCGTCTGAGGTAAACGACCAAAAACTGCTCGAAAATCTCGACTTAGCAGATGAAATCTGGGAGATCGCCAGCATCAGAGAAACGGAGTACCAACGCCGCCTCACTCGATACTACAACGCCAAAGTCTGAGATAGACACTTCCAGCCGGGAGACTTCATCCTCAGGAAAGCCAAAGCCTCTCGACCACTTGAGGCGGCGGGCAAGTTATCCCCTAACTGGGAAGGCCCCTACAGAGTGGTCGAGACGCTTGGAAAAGGAGCATACCGCCTATCTACAATGGAAGGAGAACCCATCCCTTGGACCTGGAACGCAACTACATTACGCAAGTTGTACTTCTGAGTACTGAGTATTGTGCAAACGACATGAGATAAGACAAAAGGCTCCTTCCTTTTTATTCAAACAACCTGTTTGTACATCAGGAAGGCCGAAGCCAATAGAATACATGTCAAAAAAGTAAAAGATCCATCTAGCGCCGTCGTATGAGCCCGTCGCTTGGCTGACTCAGATGACCTTCCTGCGTCCAGCCACTGACTCTGCCTAGTGTAGAAACTGGCTCAGATAAAGGATAGTTGACCCCGTTGGCTCGGGCAGCTCGAGACAAAGGTGACAGAGGGATTAAGAAAGAGAAGGCTACCTTCCAAGTTGAACTTGGAAGAGAAGGAGGAGAGGGAATGTTGGATATTGTGTTTTGATGATGACAATATTGTGTTTTGATGATTGTTGGATAGTGTGTTTTGATGATTGTTGGATATTGTGTTTTGATGTTGACAAATACTATGACTAATATTTTTGATGTCATATGTGTTTATTTCATTCAGTACTTGTTACATGCATTAACTGTGAGCATGGCATAGTCAGTACATTGCTTAAGTCTGTACAATGGTGCATGTCTAAACATCCATGGTTCAATGTGTAGACTTCCCTATATGCATCTGTGCATTCATTTGTCTGGCTGCATAACACTAAGTCTATACATCCGCATGCTAGCACACACTAAGTCTGTATAGGGTTTCGTTGCATCATGTGTTGCACGCGTTCAAAGTCCATATGTTAAGTCTATCCATTAAGTCCATCATGTGTTGCACGCGTTCAATGTTGCCCACATGCATACACAAGCATCCAAAGTCTGTACAGCATGCATCGTTTAGCAAGTCTGTACATCGCTCACTTGCATTTTCATCAAGTCTACACATTGCATTGTCTCATGTGAAGTCTGTACAGCACTCGCCATCATGCTACTACTTAGTCCATGCAACGTCTCATGTTATCTGTACAGCATGCATCAGTGCATTAACAAGTCTATACATCGTGCATGCAACGTCTCTCAAGTCTGTACAGGGTCTGCCTAGAATGCATTCACCCAAGTCTGTACATCCACCGTCTCTTTCAGCGTCTCACACTTGCAAGTCTATATATTGCCTTTGGGCACAAAGTCTATACACTGCTTCTAGCATGCACGGGTGCAAGTCTATACATTGCTTATCTTTACCTACGTTCAGACACCAAGTCTATACATTGCTCACAGCACACACTAAGTCTTCACATCGTCCCTTTGCTTCAAGTCTGTACATTGGCCAAGTATACACATCGCCGTGTTCACTTGTTTCAAGTTTGCACATTGGTTCAAACTTTCCAAGTCTGTACATTGGCCTTCAGGCTTTCCAAGTCTGTACATTGGCCTTCAAGCTTTCCAAGTCTGTACATTGGCCTTCAGGCTTTCCAAGTCTGTACATTGGCCTTCAAGCTTTCCAAGTCTGTACATTGGCCAAGTGTCTTGTGCTTTGAAGCTTTATCAAGTCTATACATTCGTTTATCAAAGTCTACACATTGCATCGTGTTTCAAAGTCTATACATCGCTGTGCATTCCTTGATTTCAAAGTCTGTACATTCTGGTTGCTTCATAGCAAGTCTGCACATCCCGCTTGCACTAAGTCTGTACATGGTCCTGGCGCTTGCAAGTCTATACATTGATTTGGAGCTCGCAAAGTCTGTACACCGGCTTGGCGCTCACAGAGTCTTGCTGCGTCTATGTGCTAGTCCATGCATTGTCAAGTCCATACAGCGTCTCTTAGTGTCTTGTGCATTCAGCATACAAAGTCTGTACATTCGTTGACAGACTCATGCATAAACAGTAAGACAAAGTCTGTACATTCGGTGACAGCTTGTCTAAGCATCTCATGCATTCAATGTGCATACTTTCATTCTGTTTGTACATCTCCTTCAGAAGTCTGTACAATCCTTTGAGCATTCAAGTCTTTACACTCTTGTGTCTGCATTGCATACACTTCAAGTATACACATTGGTAGCCTGCATCTCATGCAGTTAAAGTATGTACACTCGTGAATGTAATGTCTGTACATTCATTCTCGCTGTATATACTTTCTCATATGTGCACACTTCAATTGATGCATCAAGTCTATACAAGCTCAGCTCATTCATCAAAGTGACTCGATGTATATACTTTCTCATATGTGCTCACTTCAATTGATCAAACAGGTCTGTACACTCCTTATTTCTAAGTCTATACATTCTATCATTCACTTTAAGTCTGTACACGGTGGTCTTCAGTTACCCAGCAAGCCTGTTGATGTGGCACAGCCCAAAGACCACTAAATATGATAAGATGACCCTAGGACTTAGACCCGCAAGCATACAAGCGCTCAATGATTCTCACAACGACGATTTCTGCTCACTCGGTTCACACGTTCACCCGGTGGGTCCGGGAGATGATGGTGAGGGTCCGAGGCGGGACCCAATTGTCCTAATGGACTTACAATGCTAAGGCTGACCTCCAATGGGCCTGGGAGTCCCAACTTTGTGGGTGGCTGGCCCGCAAGGCGGGGTGTGGGGTGGCACTCACTCACGGGCCGCGGTGGGCACGATATTGCTTAAAATGAATTCCGAGCACTCTCTTACAGTCCGACGGGCATTCAAGGTAATACTACATTTGCAGAAATGAAGCTACAAGGGTGTGATCAGAAGCTCACCTGATCGGTGTGAAGACACCGATCCCGTTCGGAGACGAGGGCGCGCCGGGAGGCGAGGGTATACACCCGATCGCCGCGGCGATGGAGCTTGACCTGAAAATGTGAAGAGGTACAGCACTACGCCCCTTGCAAGGGGGGGGATCTTGGGGTGGGGGTTAATGTATTACAACCAAAAATTACCTCCACGCAGGGAGGGGCCTTCAGCCGGCCAAGCGGGGAGGGGACGAGCGAGATAGAGTCGACTTTCCGAGCTTTGCCGATTCTGCCTAGCTTCTGTAATTCTGGACAGAGGGCCGATGTCGATGCTGCCAATAATTCCACCGAACTTGGAATCTCATGAAACTTGCGCCAAAAGCTTGCTAACCGGAGAGGGGTGTGGCTTGAATTTTTTGGACGACGTTCTGATCTGGGGGCTGACTGCTCCAGCGACTGGAAGATGGATGCAGCTCTGGTCTCTGGCCGAGCTCAGTCTGAAACAGCAGGTTGCAGAAGCTGCCAAGATCGCTCCTGAGCTCCAAATTTGGCACCGCTAGAATTGTTGGAATCGTGGACGAGTCTACTTGGTAGCAAAACAAACGGCGAAGTCTTCTGATGTTGGAGATGAGCTGGGTGTCTAGAGAAGTGGACGGTGGTCAGTGCAGACTGTGAGGAGGCAGACCGGCGTGGGTGTGGTAGAAAATTGGTATCTCTGGTTGTCGGATGCCGAACGGGGTTCCGCCTTCTGTTCCTGGACGATGACAGGGGGAGGAAGAACTTTGTAGAAGACCTCGAAGACTGGTTCCTTCAAGGTTTGTCGTGGGAGAGTCTTCTCTGCCGCTCTGACTCCTGGTCTGAGAGGTTCTGCGCAGTCGGGGAAGAACAGCCTTCACGGACGGCCACGAACTCGGAATGGAGTGATTCCACCTTGCCTGCGAAGAGCACAGGGAGGCCTTTCCAGAAAGTTAGGCCACGCCACCAGAAGAACCAGGATGCAGTCGTGGACGTCGCTGCAACAGAGTGCTAAACTGCAGGTCGGCCTGCACACAAAGCTGGAGTGGAGAAGAGAGGAGGGGGTGAACTTGGCTTGAGGGGAGAGGAGGGGTGCGACCTAGGGAGCAAGGAGGGAAGGGGAGATTCGAATTTGGGCTTTGGAATGAGTTAATTCAGCCTTGGGAAGGTGGAGATATGCTTAGGGAAGTGAAAGGGGTAGGTGGTGGTTGGAGGGTGGGGTTTTGAGTGGTGGAACTTCCTTGGGACTAGGTGAGGATTAAAGAGGGGTTGTAGGAAGTTGTGGGGAGTTAATGGAGGTAGGTGGGGGTTGGAAGTGGTTGAGAGGGGGAGGAGAGAGAGTGAATTTCGAAATTTAGAGAGAGGAGGAGAGAGAATGGAGAGATAATGAGAGAGAGAGAGATATTGAGAGAGTTTGAAAGGGTTTTCTTCAATATTCATCAAAAGTTGAATACAAGAGGAGAGATGGGGCCTATATATAGGCAACCATTCTTTACATGACCAAAATACCCTTGACAATAAGATAAAAGACCGAGCATATCCTAGACTCAATCCTATGGGCCCATAACTAAAGTAATAAGGCCCAATTAAACATAACAAGGGAAATGGACTAAAACCATATGACTCAATAAAGGAAAATACATAAGATAGGACTCAATAAAAAGAAAATACATAAAATGAAACTTGGGAAATGAAGATAACAAGTGTAGACCATGATCAATCTATATCAAGAGAGTGCAGGCGATCAAAGCTAGAGGGGTGTCGGGAGATGCCCTCATCAAATCCCCCGGGGTGGGGAGAGCTCGACCCTGTCGAGTATGGGTCTGCCTGGCTATCGTACTGCTCCATCATGTCGGGATCCAAGCATATCAAATCCTCCCGACTCACCCATGTATCCTCGATCGGGGGACGGCTCTTCCACCTAACCAGATAGCGCTGATACACCCTGTGCCTCGTAATGATACTCTGCTCATCCAGTATTGCCTCTACCTGCTCTCGTCGGTCTCTCAAGCTAGAAAGTGGAGTCCCTCCGGGAGTGTCTCTCATAAGGGGGGGTAAAGGCTCAAGCTCCTCACTGGGTTCCACCGCGGGGCCTTTGTGGGGTACCAGGTCCGCCACACTGAAGGTAGGGTGCACCCCATAGCTTTCTGGTAGGTCAAGCTCATAAACATTGCTGCCAAGTCGTCGTAGAACTCGAAAGGGTCCCGAACCCCGTGCCCTCAACTTGGAGGCAGGTCCCGGAAGGAGCTGCTCCGTCCTCACCATCACCGAGTCTCCCACTTGGAACTCGTAGTGGCGCCGATGAGCATCTGCCCGCCTTTTGTAAGTCTCATTGATCCTTCCTATATGCTTGCGAGAATGCGTATGCCAAGGTGGACCTGGGCAGCCAAATGTAGACCGATCACACTTTGATGCTATGAAGACTGTGGTAGTCTTAGGAGGGCCGGGACATCCATAGATGAACCTTTTATGCATGGGTGTGATAAATGTCGGGGGACCCGGACATCCATGTATGCTCCTATCATGCTTAAAACTCATGATGAATGAAGGTGGGCCAATACATCTGAATATGGTCCACTTATGCTGCCTACTTGACATGTGGGTGATGTGGATGAATGTACCCGACTTATAAATCATGTCAAATGGTATGGTAGGCCTGGACACATGCATGTTTATCCCAAAGGTGACTTCCATGTGCATAGATATGGGATGACTTTTGAACGTCCACGTGAATGGGTCGAAGGGATCTACGAACGTGGTTATGGGGTGGGGCACTTCATCAATACTAAGGTGTTTGTTGCCTAAGGTCAAGGCTCTCATGTTGTAACCCGATTCTAGGAAGGGAGGAGTTTGGTTCGACATGGGCGATGTGGGTAAGGTGAGGTGGGTGGTGAGTAGGGAAAGTGGGTCACATGGAGATTTAGGCTCCCATAGAAAAGGGTCAAAGGGATTATGGTAAGGGTCACCTAGGTAGGGGTACTCCATGTTCTCAAGGTCCTCAAATGGCGAATCATCTCTCTCTAAGATAATTGGGCCAAGGTTGCTAATGGATTGGCTAATCAAAGTACTTGGGATCTCAATGGTTGGGGAGTAGACTAGGATGGGTTCCTCCTCCATGGGAAGAAGGAGTATGATCTCACTTGTAAATTGGCCATTGGTGTAGATGGAAGTGATGGAGCCAATGGTGGGGTAAGCTAAGCTAATGGTGCTAGACTCTGATGGCCTCATGGCTAGCATATCGGTCAAGTGGACTTGCCAATGTAGGTAGGCCACTAAGTCTCCCAAATCTTCTACACAATAGGAGGTTTGATAAGTGACATGAGGCTGAGTGGGAATGAGTTGGGATTGATGTCCCATGAGTAGGTGGCTTGGTTGTAAACTAGGAATGGTGAGGCCTCGCTTGAGCCATAGGAATATGGACTTATCTATGGTGATGGTGTCATGGGGAAGGGTGTATAGCTCTTGAGGAACTAGGTTAGGAGGCGTGGGTGAGTTGTACGGCCCTTGGATTTCCTTGATTTTGGGAGGTGGATCCGAATTGGTATCCCTCTCCACTTGGGTAGGTGTGTGGGTTGCAACTCCTAAGGACAATGGGGTAGGAAGGTCTATGGTGGGTGGGTTGGTGTTAATCGAGGCATGGCGCACTCGAGGAGGTGAGCAAGGTCGGACATGGGTTGGACTTGGGAGTGGAAGTAGTGGAGGCCTAATTTGGGGTAAGATTGGTGTAGGAAGCGGGAGGTGGGTTGGGTGAGGGGTTTTGGGTTTTGGGGTGGTGGCCATTATGGGCCTTGGTGGAGGGGTGGACATGGTGTCCACATGGTTTTTAATGGTGAGGGTTGGATGAGTGGTGGTCACCATGGAGGGAATTGGGTTGGTTAGGGGTCTCTTGCCCTTGGGATCACTTGGGGTGGAAGTGGGGGCTAAAGGGGCTTGACTAGTGTAGGTTAGGGAAGGGGGTTTTGGTTGGGATGTGGGGGACCTCATGGGGTTAGGTGGGGAGGTGGAGGTCTTAGGTACTTGGGTTTTAGTGATAAGGGTTTGGACGGGTGGGGTGGGAGGAGTGGGAGTGCTCCTTGGGTTTTGGTGATCCGAGTGGGAAGGGGACACATACCTAGCCCTTAGTTGATCCTTCATGTCCTCCCATGTGGTGAGGGGAGCTTCCCGTCTAATTATCCTTAAGCCCTCAATTTTACACCAATGAGTTTGAGCCCTTTTGGTTAGTTGTATTTTGGCAACCCATGCCTTTTCATCCTCGG
The DNA here is from genome assembly GCA_022559845.1 of Amorphophallus konjac. Classification (NCBI taxonomy): domain Eukaryota; kingdom Viridiplantae; phylum Streptophyta; class Magnoliopsida; order Alismatales; family Araceae; genus Amorphophallus; species Amorphophallus konjac. The sequence continues at coordinate 383,806,646 of CM040120.1, read as the reverse complement.
AAATATGATACCAATTGAAGTATTGGTCCATTGTAGCTTCCCAATCTAAATATTTGCTAGGAGAGGTCCCATCAAAGGTGGGAAGTGGGAAAGGGGTCATCCTATCGTCCGTCCTTAGGGCGGGCCTATTTTTTCCAAGTTGGTTGAGTCGGCCCGATATGTTATCAAGCCGCTCATTGGCATAGGTCAAGGCTTTCATGAAGTAGTTGAAGTCATGAGTGTTAGTGGTAGGCATCCCTTGGGGTTTTGGATTCATTGTGGGATTGGAAGATGTAGTATTGGGTTAAAAGCGAGTACAACTACGAGTGGTCATGCAAGGTTGGGTGGGCTATGCAAGGGTGTGCGGATGCACCTATGAAAGACTTAGTGTGACCCAAGACTAGACTTGTAAGGACAAGCCTATGACCGCTCTGATACCACTTGATGTGGCACAGCCCAAAGACCACTAAATATGATAAGATGACCCTAGGACTTAGACCCGCAAGCATACAAGCGCTCAATGATTCTCACAACGACGATTTCTGCTCACTCGGTTCACACGTTCACCCGGTGGGTCCGGGAGATGATGGTGAGGGTCCGAGGCGGGACCCAATTGTCCTAATGGACTTACAATGCTAAGGCTGACCTCCAATGGGCCTGGGAGTCCCAACTTTGTGGGTGGCTGGCCCGCAAGGCGGGGTGTGGGGTGGCACTCACTCACGGGCCGCGGTGGGCACGATATTGCTTAAAATGAATTCCGAGCACTCTCTTACCGTCCGACGGGCATTCAAGGTAATACTACATTTGCAGAAATGAAGCTACAAGGGTGTGATCAGAAGCTCACCTGATCGGTGTGAAGACACCGATCCCGTTCGGAGACGAGGGCGCGCCGGGAGGCGAGGGTATACACCCGATCGCCGCGGCGATGGAGCTTGACCTGAAAATGTGAAGAGGTACAGCACTACGCCCCTTGCAAGGGGGGGGATCTTGGGGTGGGGGTTAATGTATTACAACCAAAAATTACCTCCACGCAGGGAGGGGCCTTCAGCCGGCCAAGCGGGGAGGGGACGAGCGAGATAGAGTCGACTTTCCGAGCTTTGCCGATTCTGCCTAGCTTCTGTAATTCTGGACAGAGGGCCGATGTCGATGCTGCCAATAATTCCACCGAACTTGGAATCTCATGAAACTTGCGCCAAAAGCTTGCTAACCGGAGAGGGGTGTGGCTTGAATTTTTTGGACGACGTTCTGATCTGGGGGCTGACTGCTCCAGCGACTGGAAGATGGATGCAGCTCTGGTCTCTGGCCGAGCTCAGTCTGAAACAGCAGGTTGCAGAAGCTGCCAAGATCGCTCCTGAGCTCCAAATTTGGCACCGCTAGAATCGTTGGAATCGTGGACGAGTCTACTTGGTAGCAAAACAAATGGCGAAGTCTTCTGATGTTGGAGATGAGCTGGGTGTCTAGAGAAGTGGACGGTGGTCAGTGCAGACTGTGAGGAGGCAGACCGGCGTGGGTGTGGTAGAAAATTGGTATCTCTGGTTGTCGGATGCCGAACGGGGTTCCGCCTTCTGTTCCTGGACGATGACAGGGGGAGGAAGAACTTTGTAGAAGACCTCGAAGACTGGTTCCTTCAAGGTTTGTCGTGGGAGAGTCTTCTCTGCCGCTCTGACTCCTGGTCTGAGAGGTTCTGCGCAGTCGGGGAAGAACAGCCTTCACGGACGGCCACGAACTCGGAATGGAGTGATTCCACCTTGCCTGCGAAGAGCACAGGGAGGCCTTTCCAGAAAGTTAGGCCACGCCACCAGAAGAACCAGGATGCAGTCGTGGACGTCGCTGCAACAGAGTGCTAAACTGCAGGTCGGCCTGCACACAAAGCTGGAGTGGAGAAGAGAGGAGGGGGTGAACTTGGCTTGAGGGGAGAGGAGGGGTGCGACCTAGGGAGCAAGGAGGGAAGGGGAGATTCGAATTTGGGCTTTGGAATGAGTTAATTCAGCCTTGGGAAGGTGGAGATATGCTTAGGGAAGTGAAAGGGGTAGGTGGTGGTTGGAGGGTGGGGTTTTGAGTGGTGGAACTTCCTTGGGACTAGGTGAGGATTAAAGAGGGGTTGTAGGAAGTTGTGGGGAGTTAATGGAGGTAGGTGGGGGTTGGAAGTGGTTGAGAGGGGGAGGAGAGAGAGTGAATTTCGAAATTTAGAGAGAGGAGGAGAGAGAATGGAGAGATAATGAGAGAGAGAGAGATATTGAGAGAGTTTGAAAGGGTTTTCTTCAATATTCATCAAAAGTTGAATACAAGAGGAGAGATGGGGCCTATATATAGGCAACCATTCTTTACATGACCAAAATACCCTTGACAATAAGATAAAAGACCGAGCATATCCTAGACTCAATCCTATGGGCCCATAACTAAAGTAATAAGGCCCAATTAAACATAACAAGGGAAATGGACTAAAACCATATGACTCAATAAAGGAAAATACATAAGATAGGACTCAATAAAAAGAAAATACATAAAATAAAACTTGGGAAATGAAGATAACAAGTGTAGACCATGATCAATCTATATCAAGAGAGTGCAGGCGATCAAAGCTAGAGGGGTGTCGGGAGATGCCCTCATCACCTGTAAATCCTTCTGATTATTCTCTTATGACTGTGTGACAGGTACTGTTCGTGAAGCCTATGAAGGGCACGTGATCCGAGGTTGGCACCTGGCACGTGATCCGAGGACAACGCCCTAATTGCTGCTGCTATAAATACGAAGCCTCCTCCATCTGGAGAAGACAGATCAAGAAGTGGATGAAAGACAGAAGAAAGAGAGTGATCAAGAGAAGAAGAAGGCAGATCGTGAAAAAAGAGAAGCAGATAGAGAAAGAGAGTGATCGAGATAGAAGGAAAGAGCTGCAGTAGTAGGAAAAGAAGAAGAGACAGAGAGAGAGCCTGCGAAAGAGAAGAAAAAGAAGAGTGAGAAGAAGAGACAGCTAGAGTAAAAGAAGCTTCAACTAACGATCAGTTTCCCCTGGACCGTGGATCATATCTAGGCCAGCCAGCTCCTGCGAGAGCCACATTTTGGTTTTATATTTCCAGCTTTTAGTTGCTGTATTTTCTTTTATTGTTTTCTTTTCAAACTGAACATTGTTCTTCCGATTCTCTGGTTGGAGATCGGGTTCCTCCTGTGGACTCAGGAGAAGGGAGACTGTGTCTCCGGTCTGCAAGTGACTGAGTGTCGCTTGTGAGTTCCCTCTGGTTTCAGAGGAAGGGAGTCCTTGACTCTGGTTGCAGGTAGTGGTTGCTACCTGTGTGTTCCCTCCTGGTCTGGAGGAAGAGAGACCTAGTCTCTGGTTCCAAGTGGCTGGGAGTCACTTGGGGTGTCCCTCCAGTCTGGAGGAAGAGGGGAGGCTGTTCCCCTGGTCAAGTTGTGTGGCAGCAACTTGTTTGCAGACTAAGTCTACTTTCTAGCTGATTGCTAGTGGAAGCCTCACTCCGGTTGGGAGTGAAGGGTGGACGTAGGTCTGTGGACCGAACCACCTAAAAATCCCTTGTGCAGTGGTTTGTTTGATTGCTTGCTTCCGCTAGATGCATGCTAGGACCGTGATCTGATTGATTATTCATGTCCTAGAGTTTAATTGGGTTTGCATCTTTTATGTTTGAGCAATTTTCCACTGATCTTGTGCTTATCATTTCATACGAATTTTAAATTGGTCAAAACTCTTTAGAAGATCCATTCACCCCCCCTCTGGATCTGTGTTTATCTATCGCACCTAACTATCAATTGGTATCAGAGCGGTTCTCTGACTGATCAGATCCAACGATCTGCAGAGGATCCTGTTGTCTTTGGTGCATTTCTGAATTTACTCTCTACTGCATTAATCTGCTTGCCAATTTAATCAATGGGTTCTCCACCAGTTTTCAATGGCTCTAATTTTAACTCGTGGGTTAGCAGTCTACATAACTATGTGAATTTGATGGATCTGAATCTGTGGAAGTTAATCTCACATGGTCCTCACAGACTGCCAAAGAAAGAGTCCAAATGGACTAACAGTCATAGATCAAGAAATGGAGAGAATCAGAAAGTTTTGAAATTAATGAAAGAAGCTACTGGCAAGGCTCTACATTCTTGTTTTTATGACTGCAGGTCCGCTAAGGACATTCTGGATAAGCTGAAGCTAGCTCAGAGGAGAAATGAGGACAGCTGCCTAATGGCTGACAAGAGCAACCATGACAGTGATCAAGATGAATCCGAAGATGCTGAAGAGGTAACCAATCCTTTCTCTAGTTACACTTTAGACGATTGGGAAGATGCCTATGCCAATCTGTTAGAATCCTATGAAAGACTAAAGAAGAAGAATAAAAAAATGATAAAGAAGCTAAAGAATCATGAGGATGCTAAATCTCGAGGTGAAAACCCTGAAATTCTGAAAATTGAAAATGACATATTTAGAAGACAGCTAACAGATTTTGATTCTATTAGTTCAGACTTAGATCATTTGAAATCTGAAAAACAAACTCTTATGAAACAAATTGGATTACACAAAAAGGAGAATCAAGAGCTTGTTTATGAAATTGTTGAACTAAAGGAAAGACTCAGCTCAACTGATGATGATCAGGCTCATAACAATGATGTTGTTCAAAATGAAGAACTGGTGAGAAACTTAGAGCTTGTCAACTCTGAATTGGAAAACATGAAGTCTGAAAATGTAATACTCAATAATCAGCTCAAGGAATTTGAACACAAATCAATAAATCTTGAAAAAGAAAATAGATCGATTTCTAAAAAATTAGAGGCTGATAGAGTAACAAATTCAGAGATTCAGAAAAATCTTGACAAACATCAATCTGAAAAACAACAAGAAAAGTTTTATGAATGTCAGTTTTCTTCAGATGAATGGGTGCTTGATGATGAACTCCTAGAGCAGAACAGTAAACTGAAAGAGGAAATTAATAAGCTGAATCACCTAAACTCAGCAATGTCTGAGAGGCTAATCACTTTAGAAAAAGGGGAGAGTGCAAGCCTGGTGAGCTCTAGTGAGTTGCTGAATGCTGAACATGAAATTACAAATCTAAAAAACATCAACCTAATGTTGAGTGGGAATGTCACTTGCTGTGAACAAAAGATAGCTAAATATGAGTTAACAATCACATCCCTTCAACAAGAAGTTGATGATCTTTATAAGTCCCTATCTGAAGCTGACAATGAAATAAAATTAAAACAGGAAGTTGAAAAACTCAAGAGTCTGAATGATGCCTTGCATCAACAAGTCATTTCCTGTGAAACAGATCTGTCCAAATATGAAGCTAATATTTGTGGCTTAAATTCTGAAATTCAAGATTTGAAAAACTCCTTGTCAAAATTTGTCAAGGGAAATGACAATCTGAATAAGCTTCTAGGAAAGAGTGATAACTCTCAGAGAGAGAGGGGCTGAGTTACAGTTCAACAAACAAAAGGATCAATAGCAATAAAACTTCAACTGTGTTTGTAAAAGCTTCTGATCAAAACACAATTGCTGGTTCTTATGTTTTTCAATTTACTGCACAAAAACCCACTGTCAGTCCCAAAACTGTAAGATAAACTCAAAAATTAAAAAAGGATGAAAACCTACAGAAAAAGGACAAAACTACTCCAGTTGGTACAAAGACTGCTGCACACAATTCACATGACCTCTCAAACACTCATATTAAAAAGGGGTCGTGCTATTATTGTGGGAAAGTAGGTCACATAATGGAAGATTGCAGATTAATGCTAAAAGATGAGCATGGTAGTGAAACATCACATTCTAGAAATTCTTTTGATAGAAACCATGCTGCTAGGAAGCCTGATGCTTCATCTTATTATTGTGGGAAGCATGGTCATCTCATGAGTGAATGTTTTATCATGAAAGAAGACAATAAACTGCATGCCAGGTCTTTCATTCATTTTCATGGTCCATATGGATCTAAACACAATTCTAGTCAGCACATTGTGTGCTTCAACTGTAATAAGCCTGGGCACAGTGCTGCTGAGTGCTAGTTTAGATCCACTTGGAGTAAAAATGGTTTTAAAAGTAAGCAAATCAGATGCTTCGAATGTGGAAAAAATGGGCATACAGTCAAGGACTGTTGGTATGTTCAAAAGAATTCTGTTAACCCCCATCTTGTCAAAGTCCCTGCAAAACCATTTGTAAAAATTTCATGCTATAACTGTGGGAAGCCAGGCCATAGATCTGTTGAATGTTGGCTGAGTAAGAACAAGCATCAAACTGTTCATGCATACAACAGAAAATCTTATGAACATGTTTATAAACATCATCTTGCTGTTAATATGCATCATAAGAACCAAAAACCAGCCATTTCATGTAGATACTGTGGAAAATTTGGACACTCTATGGATGACTATTCACTGATGAAATTTGATGATAATGTTACTATGAAATTGTTTAGAACACCTGTTAGGGGTAAGGCAGGACCCAAAGCTGCTTGGGTCCCTACAGGATCAAAATGATCAATATTTTGCAGGTGTGCCTTGGAATGAACAAAGAGGGATAAATAAACCAAGACATTCAAGAATGAAACCCCTAGGATTGCACTACTCAGGTCAGTTCTGAAAACTTGTCTTAAATTGCATATCTGAAATTGTGAATCTTGGATAACTGCATATCTGGTATGAGCTATCCATGCATAATTGTCATATATTTTTTTGCATATCATGTTTCATGCATACATGCTTCTTTATTTTTTATTCACACTTGCATTGAGCTTCATGGGCTTACTTGGTTGTACTTTGAGCTGTGTATGCATATCTTGTTAAAATAAATGTTCATCTATACAGAATTACTGAAAACATCAGGTTCTGTCTGTTTCTGAAAAGTGTGAACTTCATGCTGTTGATCAAATGCTTGAATTTGCATTTCACACTCACTGAAATTCTGATGCACTTAGGACTGATGATACTACATTGTCATGCATGACCACTATGGTATATTAAATGGTAAGCTACTAAAAGGCAGGTGAAATCTGTCTAGAGGTTCTTACTATGTGAGAGGTGGTCTTTTAGACCAAGTGCTCCGCCAAGTACCATGGGTCATACTGTTTAATAGGGCAGTCTGAATGAGCTTGAGTCACAAAATCATATGTTCAGCCTTCATTGCAAACATTGCACAATATGAGGGGGAGTCTGTCTAGTCTCATGCAGTGTCTTCATGGCATATAGGATGATTCAGTGCTTTTAGTAAGGGGGAGTCAATGCATTGCATATCACATTTTTTTTTTGAAAATAAAAAAAGAAGAAGGAATTGACTCACTGCATATAGATAGGGGGAGCATGCTTAATCTTTTCAGTTGTGTCTTTGTCTGAACTCTTCCTGTCCATCTATCTGATTCATCTTGTCATATCTGTAGTGTCAGTGATTCCATCATCAAAAGATCTCTCTTGACTGATTTTGAAGCTTTCATAACCTGAATTTATACCTCATCTGTCAACTCTAAACTACCTTGCTAAAGAGCAGTCTCCCTGCTGCAATTTTTTCAGAATCCATGCTGGTTGTTGAAATATCAGTCAGCTCACTTGAATTAATGTGCCGAGATATTGAGGAACCTTCCATTATACATGCTTAAGAACATTTGTTAACTGGAATTAGTTTAAATCTTATGTACTCTTGTTTGGACTCAAAGAACTTGAAAATATCTGATTCAACCTCTTAATAAACTTTAACTGTTTGCTTCATGTAAATTCATATAAGACTATCTGAAATCTGAAAAGTTAAAGTCCATGTCTACGTTGATTGAGATATATAGTGTATGTAGTTGTTCTTAAACACCTAACTTGTTCTGAATCCATTATGAGAAAAAGTATGGACAGAGCAATGACTGTGGTTATAGAGAAACATGTCCAAAGGATTGTGTCATGAAGTACCATGGTTAACTCTATTTAAAGAGATGATTGGAAACTACTGTGAGAATATGGCAGAGCAATGGCATAGTTGTATTGAGTAACTGGGGATTCTGGCCTCTGATCAAGGTGTATCCTCATGCCAAAGATACATTTAATGCTACCTCTGTTCTCTAAAATGGGAGAAGCAATACGGTTGTCACACTGAGTAATTGGGGATTCTGGCCTCTGATCAAGGTGTCTCCCCACGTCAAAAGGTGTTGATAAACCAAAATTGTTCTTTAAAAAAAAGGGAAAAATATGAACAGGTGTAAATCAAATTCTGAAAGAACAATTAAAATTCAGTTGCATTCACTTATGTTTCTCTTAAAGCAGTCATGAAAAGTAGACTAAGCAAGATGGAAGTTGGTTGAACTAGAATTTTATATGAGCTTGTAGTTCCTTTTTTATTAAGAGTTGATTCAGATATGAGTACCATTTCTTTTTGAAAAAACTCGGTTTACATCATTCTTAAACCATATCTGACAATCAAGGATTCATAAGCTTTTATAATGGAGGAATCTAAAACTTAATTTTTGTTTTATGAAGTTGGTATCATGCTGAAAAGTTCTATATCTCAATTTTCACTATTTGTTGAATCTGTTCATCCTATTGCTCTCTATCACTGTGCTTTGATTGACATTGGTTCTCATTTATGTGAGGCACAACTCTCAGTATAACCTATTTACTTGCAGCCTTTGGATAACTAGAGTTCATCCTTGTTGTTTACTCTTACATCATGGATCATAAGGGAAGCATTCTCTGGTCAAGTGTGTCTGATTATGTTGTTTGTCTGCATTAGCTCTCTACTTTCTGCCATGTCAAATGGGGAGTATTTGTTGCGTATGCATGTCTGCATAAGTTGTTTGCCTAAGGGGGAGAATTGTTTTAATTGCTTCTGATATTGTGTTGCCCTCTTCTGTTTAACTATTTTGGGTGTCTCATACGACATCACTAGATTATCAAAGTATTGTTCTTCTGATATTGTTCTCTTTTTGATGAAGTCAAAGGGGGAGAATACTTTGGCTTTGATGATGAGTCTAGTCTAAATATTCCATCAGTCTAGTCTGAATATTCCATCTCTTTCATTCATGAGACTCATAGTGTTGCCATCATCAAAAAGGGGGAGATTGATGGATATTGTGTTTTGATGATGACAATATTGTGTTTTGATGATTGTTGGATAGTGTGTTTTGATGATTGTTGGATATTGTGTTTTGATGTTGACAAACACTATGACTCATATGTTTGATGTCATATGTGTTTATTTCATTCAGTACTTGTTACATGCATTAACTGTGAGCATGGCATAGTCAGTACATTGCTTAAGTCTGTACAGTGGTGCATGTCCGAACATCCATGGTTCAATGTGCAGACTTCCCTATATGCATCTGTGCATTCATTTGTCTGGCTGCATAACACTAAGTCTATACATCCGCATGCTAGCACACACTAAGTCTGTACAGGGTTTCGTTGCATCATGTGTTGCACGCGTTCAAAGTCCATATGTTAAGTCTATCCATTAAGTCCATCATGTGTTGCACGCGTTCAATGTTGCCCACATGCATACACAAGCATCCAAAGTCTGTACAGCATGCATCGTTTAGCAAGTCTGTACATCGCTCACTTGCATGTTCATCAAGTCTACACATTGCATTGTCTCATGTGAAGTCTGTACAGCACTCGCCATCATGCTACTACTTAGTCCATGCAACGTCTCATGTTATCTGTACAGCATGCATCAGTGCATTAACAAGTCTATACATCGTGCATGCAGCGTCTCTCAAGTCTGTACAGGGTCTGCCTAGAATGCATTCACCCAAGTCTGTACATCCACCGTCTCTTTCAGCGTCTCACACTTGCAAGTCTATATATTGCCTTTGGGCACAAAGTCTATACACTACTTCTAGCATGCACGGGTGCAAGTCTATACATTGCTTATCTTTACCTACGTTCAGACACCAAGTCTATACATTGCTCACAGCACATACTAAGTCTGCACATCGTCCCTTTACTTCAAGTCTGTACATTGGCCAAGTATACACATCGCTGTGTTCACTTGTTTCAAGTCTGCACATTGGTTCAAGCTTTCCAAGTGTGTACATTGGCCTTCAAGCTTTCCAAGTCTGTACATTGGCCTTCAGGCTTTCCAAGTCTGTACATTGGCATTCAAGCTTTCCAAGTCTGTACATTGGCCTTCAGGCTTTCCAAGTATGTACATTGGCCTTCAAGCTTTCCAAGTCTGTACATTGGCCAAGTGTCTTGTGCTTTGAAGCTTTATCAAGTCTATACATTCATTTATCAAAGTCTACACATTGCATCGTGTTTCAAAGTCTATACATCACGGTGCATTCCTTGATTTCAAAGTCTATACATTCTGGTTGCTTCATAGCAAGTCTACACATCCCGCTTGCACTAAGTCTGTACATGGTTCTGGCGCTTGCAAGTCTGTACATTGATTTGGCGCTCGCAAAGTCTATACACCAGCTTGGCGCTCACAGAGTCTTGCTGCGTCTATGTGCTAGTCCATGCATTGTCAAGTCCATACAGCGTCTCTTAGCGTCTTGTGTATTCAACATACAAAGTCTGTACATTCGTTTATAGACTCATGCATAAACAGTAAGACAAAGTCTGTACATTCGGTGACAGCTTGTCTAAGCATCTCATGCATTCAATGTGCATACTTTCATTATGTTTGTGCATCTCCTTCAGAAGTCTGTACAATCCTTTGAGCATTCAAGTCTTTACACTCTTGTGTCTGCATTGCATACACTTCAAGTATACACACTGGTAGCCTGCATCTCATGCAGTTAAAGTATGTACACTCGTGAATGTAATGTCTGTACATTCATTCTCGTTGTATATACTTTCTCATATGTGCACACTTCAATTGATGCATCAAGTCTGTACAAGCTCAGCTCATTCATCAAAGTGACTCGATGTATATACTTTCTCATATGTGCTCACTTCAATTGATCAAACAAGTCTGTACACTCCTTATTTCGAAGTCTATACATTCTATCCTTCACTCTAAGTCTGTACACGGTGGTCTTCAGTTACCCAGCAAGCCTGTACATCCTTCTGATTATTCTCTTATGACTGTGTGACAGGTACTATTTGTGAAGCCTATGAAGGGCACGTGATCCGAGGTTGGCACTTAGCACGTGATCCGAGGACAATGCCCTAATTGCTGCTGCTATAAATACGAAGCCTCCTCCATCTGGAGAAGACAGATCAAGAAGTGGATGAAAGACAAAAGAAAGAGAGTGATCAAGAGAAGAAGAAGGTAGATCATGAAAAAAGAGAAGCAGATAGAGAAAGAGAGTGATCGAGATAGAAGGAAAGAGCTGCAGTAGTAGGAAAAGAAGAAGAGACAGAGAGAGAGCCTACGAAAGAGAAGAAAAAGAAGAGTGAGAAGAAGAGAGAGCTAGAGTAAAAGAAGCTTCAACTGAAGATCAGTTTCTGCTAGACCGTGGATCAAATCCAGGCCAGCCAGCTCCTGCGAGAGCCACATTTTGATTTTATATTTCCAACTTTTAGTTGCTGTGTTTTCTTTTATTGTTTTCTTTTCAAACTGAACATTGTTCTTCCGATTCTCTGGTTGGAGATCGGGTTCCTCCTGTGGACTCAGGAGAAGGGAGACTGTGTCTCCTGTCTGCAAGTGACTGAGTGTCGCTTGTAAGTTCCCTCTGGTTTCAGAGGAAGGGAGTCCTTGACACCGGTTGCAGGTAGTGGTTGCTACCTGTGTGTTCCCTCCTGGTCTAGAGGAAGAGAGACCTAGTCTCTGGTTCCAAGTGTTGCATCCCTACGGTTTTGATGATGTCTCACACTATAAATCAATTTTCTATCTCTAGAATAATACATGCTTCATCATGTAGGACTGTGCAGTCCATATAGTTGTCAGATAAATATGCACTACTTGATCATGTCTACACACTATCTGCATAGTCTGCACACTGATGGGTCGACCCTCCACCTCTGATGGGTCGACGTTCCACCTCTGGTGGGTCGACGCCTCCTTTACTCTCCAAGTCCATACATTGAATTTCATATTCAAAGTATGTACATTGGTCTTCACCTGAAGTCCATACATTGAACTTAATATTCAAAGTCTGTACACCCTCCGCTAAGCCTTCAGAGTCTGTACAGCCATTCCTTGAGTTCAAGTCCATACAACGGCACTGTAGATTGCATCTGAAGTGTATACAACCTTTCAAGGGGTCAAGTCTATACATTCTCCCGTTCATTTCAAAGTCTACACATCGCCCTTCATCTTCCAAGTCTATACATCCAGTTGAACTCCAAGTCTATACACACTCTGTTGAACCACAAGTCTATACATCGTCTGCCATCTCAAAGTCAATACACTGTCCCTCGTCTCTCACATCATGACCCAAAGTCTGTACATCCTCTAGTCACTGTACAAGTCCATACACTGGCTGCACTGCACAAGTCTATACATTGGCTTGGGCATCCAAGTCTAGACATTGATTCACTATTCATGCCTTGATTCGAAGTCTGTACAGCGAGCGGCGTTCATCAAAGTCTGTATAGCCAACGCCTTCATTGATTCCATGTCTGTACATCACTATCTCAAGCTGTAAGTCTGTACAGAGTCTGGCAGTCTACACTGCACTGTAGCTGCATCGGTTCACCTGAAGTCTGTACATCGTCTCAGCCACCGTCTCATTCAGTGTCTCACGCTTACAAAGTCTATACACTGGTCGGTGGAAGCAAGTCTATACATTCGACTGTTCAGCCTGTGATCAAGTCTGTACAGCCAGGGAGACCATTAAGTCTATACACTCATTCACTGTAGCTTGCACGAGGTGAAGTCTGAACATTGGCATTAGTTTTCCAAGTCTGTACATCTGTCTGTTGAAATTCCAAGTCTGTACATCAGACTGGTTGAGCATGTCTGTACAACGGTTGCACTCTCAGGTAAAGTCTATACATTGGGACTTCTACCTACGTTCTGAACTGAACTGAGTAAGTCTATACATTCCTCATATCTTTTACCTACGCTCAGTTCGGTAAGTCTGTACACTGGGAACTTTACTGACGTTGCCTTGCCAAAGTCTACACACTATGAACCTTCAAGTCTATACAGACTTTACTTGTTCAAGTCTGTACATCGTCCAGCTCTTTGGCAAGTCTACACATCTCTAAGTCTAGACACTCAGTTATCCTTCAACCCTATACACTCGATATCACCTGCAAGTCTATACACTCTCAAGTTGTTCATACTTGCCTATATGCTGTTTTCAAGTGTATACACTCTCTCATTTGACACACTTGCTTAATTGCTGGTTCTAAGTCTACACATTCGATGACTTCATGCTTTGTTCTCTTCGAAGTCTATACATCAACATCTATACATTGATGTTCATACAGTGCATACTGTTGTGCTTCAAGTCTACACATTGCTGCTCTTCATTACAAGTCTTTACACTCGTCCTCCTTCACACGACCAACTCTATACATCAATTGTCTAGCCTGCTGAATGAAGTCTACACACTGAGATCGCATAAACACTTACAAGTCCATACACTGAGCTCGCATGAAGAACTTCAACTCTACACACTCTCACACTTGACACACTTGCCTATTTGACATCCCTGAGTCTATACACTCGAGGGCCTCATACACTTCACAGAAGTCCACACATTTCATCTGTTGTGCTAATGCATTATTCAGCTAGTCTATACACTGAGGTCGCATGAGGACTCACAAGTCTATACACTCCCTTAGTGTACACACTTACTCATCTGCTATCCTAAAGTATATACATTCGTATCTGACTGAACTAACTAATCACATTTCTTTGTCTCTGCCTGCAGATGATTCAGGTCAATGATTGGGCACGTGAACCGAGGATGATGCCTGGCACGTGATCCGAGAATGCTCTGGAAAGGGAGGGAACGAGACTCCATCGTGTGAAGGCCTAAAACTCAGGTCGAATGCCATATAAAAGGTGCCTTCTGCGATCAGATGGACTAAACTGGAGAAAAAAGCTGAAGAGCATAATTCCTGAGCAGAAGAAGAAAAGAGAGAGAGCCTCCACGTTCCAGAAAGAAGATAGAGAGAAAAGATTTGAGAGTATTGCTGTGAGAGAAAAGTCTGAGTGAGAGAGAAGAGTCCAATTTGCTTCTTCGGAAGCTACATTTGATTTTGATTTTTTTGAAACGATTTGTGTTCATCTTTGGTCTTGTTTACATTTCTATTTTTCCTTTTATTTCTTCATATATCTGATTTCGAGTTGTTACCCTCCGGTGTTTGGAGGAAGGGAGAGTTACTCCGGTTCCCCTCTAGGCTGCAGAGGAAGAGAGATCTGTGATCTCTAGTTTTTGCCAGTGACGGGTTGTCATTAGCAGGTTCCCTCCGGGTTGGAGGAAGGGAGAGGCATCTCCGGTTCTGGTCTTGCTGGTAGCAGGTCCAGGTGTCAAGCTGTGTGGCAACATTTTGTTCGCAGACTGAGTCTGCAATTTTCTAGCAGTGGCTAGTGGAATCCTCACTCTAGTTGGAGTGAGGGGTGGATGTAGATTGTGGACTACAATCGAACCACCTTAAAATCTCTTGTCTCCTCTGTGGCTTGGTATTATCGTTGGGCTTTCCTTCTGTTCGGCATTGTGTTTGTGTGTGGACGGGCTCTTCCAATCGCACCTTATTATCTTGTCTTAGTTTCTCACTGCGTTACCTACATTGTTTAGCCTTATCTGAAGGGTTGTATTTCGAAGTAGTGAGTTTCCACTGAAGTTGTTCAAATTGGGAATGATCTATTCATCGCCCCCTTCTATATCACTCGTCGCTGCGCTAACATTTGGTATCAGAGCAGGTTTGCATCATGTGGACGAACGGTCAGGGAAATGCTAATGGTTCTAGAAGCTTCATGGCTGAAGGTCAATCCATTAGTCGCCCTCCATTTTTTGATGGTAATAATTATTTCTTTTGGAAGAACATGATGGAAGTGTTTATCAAAGCACAGAGCCACAAGCTGTGGAGGGTAATCACGGTTGGCCCGTATGATCTACCACCGAATGAGGACGCGTGGACAGATGACCATGTCAAGCTATCTTCACTCAACTGGACGGTGCTGAACATCATCCAGTGTGCTGTTCACCCAGAAGAATATGCCCGTATATCTGCCTACAGGACTGCCAAGCGAATGTGGGATGAGCTGCAATTAATCTACGAAGGTACAGCTCAAGTGAAAGCCTCGAAGGTAAACCTCCACACCTCTAAGTATGAACTGTTTAGGATGAATGCAGAGGAGAATATTACTGAAATATATGCCATGTTGTCCTTGATCATGAACACACTTAAGGAGCTAGGGAAGGATCTAGCTGAGGCAGACATAGTCAGGAAAATTCTTAGATCCTTATCCCCAGCATGGCACACTAAGGCCATCGTGATTGAAGAGTCAAAAGATCTGACGACCTTGACAGTGAATGAACTCATAGGATCCCTCATGACCTATGAGATGAATTTCAAAGGAGGTGGTGAAGGAAGTGATAGGAAGGCTAAGAATTTAGCTCTCAAGGCATCCCGCAACAAGAGTAGCAGTAGCAGCAGCAACAGCAGTAGTAGCGGTGAGTCTGATGGCTTCTCAGATCTCGACCAGAAGGAGCAGGCAATGCTCACTCGTCAGTTCAGTAAATTTTTAAGGAGAAAGGGGAAGACCTTTAGAAGGAAAAAGCCATACTCCTTTAACAAGAATGTTGAATCTACCAATTATAGGGATAGAAATCCTAAGAGACTGACTTGTTATCATTGTAACAAACAGGGACACATGAAAGGCAAATGCCCAGAACTTCAGAAGAAGGGTCCCTACTTTCAGAAGAAGAATACAAAAGTGCAGAAGAAGAAAAAGCCACAGGCGATGGTCTGCACATGGAGCGAGGAGGAAGAAGATCCTGAAGATACTTCCTCAGAGGAGCATGAAGAAGGAATTTGCCTTATGGCAAACAGTGAAGAGGAGGTAACCAATGTTTTTGAAAATTTTACGATTGATGACTGGGAAGATGCTTATGCTGAGTTATTAGATAAATTCAATTCTCTTAGTAAAGAGCATAGGGTTTTGAAAAGAAAATTTAATACTAATGTTGAAGAACAAACCCAGGTCTGTGAGGAAAATTAGAAACTAAAAGAGCAACTATAAGAAATGACCTCACTAAGAAGAGAAAATGATAAGCTCAAGGGAGAAAACCAAGAAAGTCAAAATCAGCTCAATGAACTCAAAATAAGAATTGAAGAAAGCTTGAATGAAAGTAGAGTGAACTCAGAAAAATATGAAGCTGTTCAGAAAGTCAATGGTGAACTTCTAAAAAATTCTGAGTCCCTTCAAAAGGAGCTGGAAGACAAACAGAAAGTTTTGGAAAACTTTGTCCAAGGAAAATCTAGTCCGGATGCTATACTAGGGGCTAGGGTTAACTTCAATAAGGAGGGTCTAGGCTACGACCCAACTAACAAAAGACCCTTACAATTCAAAACTATTACCTTCTGCCCAGAGAAGGGAAAAGAAAAGCTGGACACACCATCCAGCTCAAACAACAGTAAGGGAACTCAAGGTCAAAAGGAAAGTCCTAAAAACAATGCTGGTCAACCATTTAAAATGAGAATGAATTCTGTGAAGAATTTCACTAAGCCTACCAATCAGAACATAAATGGTAAATGGACCAAGCAAGTGGATCAGAAGAAAAGCTGGAATTACTACAATCAGATGGGTCCAAAGAGGACCTACTGGAGAAATGATCATCATCTTCAAAAATCTGTTGATCAACAAACTTATAGAAGATATCCTAGGAGTGGCAAGCCTAATGAATGGAATAGAACTTACTTCTCTAGACCAGCTGGACTTAATTTCAATAAACCAGAAGTAAAGGTGCCAGGGAAATCCATACTGAAGCAAATTTGGATTCCTAAACACTTGATTAGAGATTTAAATAATGTCCTTGGACCCAACTCATCTTGGGTTCCAAATCACTCTGCTTGATGTTATTTGTGTAGGTCGGCCTGGCAGCAGAAGACAACAAGTGGTACCTCGACAGTGGCTGTTCCAGGCAAATGACAGGTGACCGATCCAAGTTCAGCAAGATAGAGATGAAGGTAGGGGGTCTGGTCAAGTTTGGAGGAAAGAACAAAGGTAAGATTATTGGAGTTGGTACAGTAGGCAAGTCTTCTACAAACTCCATTGAAAAAGTTCTACTTGTGGAAGGTCTTCAACACAACCTGATTAGCATTAGTCAGTTATGTGACAAGGGTCACAGGGTTGTGTTTGATGATAACTCATGCAAAATCTTTGAAATAAATTCTGATGTGGTTAAATTTGTAGCCAACAGGATTAATAATGTCTACATGGTAGACCTAGATGAGGAATCTAAATCTAATATTTGTTTATATGCCAATTCTAAAAATGATGCTTTTGAATGGCATAGACGTCTAGGTCATGCTAGCTTTACTACTTTAATAAATTGGTCAAGCATGATTTAGTGAGAGGCATTCCTAGAATAAAATTCAATTCTATTTCAAAATCATGTGATGCATGTGCTCTAGGTGTAGCAACCCTGATAAAAGTAAGATTTTTAAATAAATCAAATTAAAAATAAAAGATAAGTAAATAGATGACAAAGAGCCTAAACGAGTAAATCATTGACCAAGAGGAAAATAACGCCTTTTATCAGGGCGCTGATTCAAAAGGAAACGCCTCTGTATAAGGCGTTAATTTAAAAGGGACGCCTAGACAATAGGGCGTCAAATTTCAAACGACGGGAAAAATAAAATTAAGGAAAGGAAATGAAACGCCCTCTATATGGGCGCATTTATATAAGTAACGACGCTCGACAAGGCGTCAATTTAAATTCGACGCCCTCACTTAAGACGTTAATTCAGTTCGAGTTCCGTTCGAACCCAGACCTCATCCAGGGTAAGTTTATGGATTGGTACGAGTTAGTAGAATATAGAAAGGACTCTATCAAGGCAATACTACCCTTAATCAAACTCTAACTCTATTAGGGTTCCCCAAAACCCTATAAATAATCCTTGTCCATAAAACCCTAAAATCCATTTGGTCGAAGCTCTGTTGCTGCTGTCATCCGTGAAGAACGTAAGTTTGTTCTTCATTTGCTTTACCTTCGCCTTCGGTTATGTATGATGAAGAAAACTAATGTCTTCATCTTATTTCATGTAGGAAGTCTACAGTAGGTAGTAACTCTTTTGTCAAGGAGAAGATCGTGGGTTCTTCGTCCACATCGTTCTTCTTCCCTTGCCTTCAGTTAAGTATTATGAAGAAAAAACTAATGATTCTTCATCTTATTTCACTGTAGGAAAGCCTTCTTGACCTACTGAAGAACGAGATTTTTCATCCAAAGCAAGCTACGCGTAGGAATCACATCCTCTCAACCTCTATATCTCGGTACCTGCTGATCAGATAAATCCCAGAATACTCTGTATATAACAGAGTGACGTTGTTCTTCAACTTTCTCCACGAATCATCACCCAGATCTTAATCAGGTAGGTTTTCTCAAGAACGTAGCCCAAGCTAGTATAAATTATGAAATAAACTCATCCATGATCTCATGCATATAGTTTTACTGCGTTTTCAAATATTTTCTGAGTGATTTTAAAGAAGCGACCCAGACAAGGGCGCTAATTCTTGTTGTGACGCCCTACCCAGTAGTCGTCAATTTCATATAATTGATAATTATCCATGTTTAAAATTCTATAACTATGAAACCATGAATCTAAATTAATGCATGATCATACCTATCGAATCCTGCTATTTTTCCTGTCCTGACCATGAAATCGTTTTCCTGAAATGTTATTATCTGGAAATTGATAAATTGTTGAATTAACGACCTTCACAAGGTCGTCTCTTATTGAACTGACGCCCCAGACCAGGGCGCTAATTGGAAAGTAACACCCCTGTCCAGGACGCGTTTTTGTTAAAATTCCAGAATATTGATTTTTCGTAGAATGGAAATATTGAAGGGATGACTAATGTATAAGTCGTCAAATTGTGAATAAACGCCCATGAGTAAGGCGTTAATTGAAAAATTAATGACTTAGCTTAAGTCGCTATTTTCTGTATTACTGTTTTACACTGATTACTGTCACCGAAGGGTTATATAAATATATATATATATATATATATCGGCACTATATTCTAGTCCGTGAATATAGTCCCATGTTTCATGATGTTTTTATCGCACTACCCTCAATTCTCATTGACATACAAGCTCTCCATTGGACATTCCATTCCTTTGGACTAGCAAGTTAGTCATAGAGACCTCCGTAAGTCTCCTCGCAGCCTTGGATTCCCTCAAGGCCGACTGAGCTGATTGTACCATAAAAACCCATTACACTATTTTGCCATGTCACTCTAAAGAAACATGGTATACCGGCCCTCATGTTATGCAAAGTGTGTATCATGAGAATTCTCTTAATGGGATGAGGTTATCATGCCATTTGATGCTGTTCTTGTAAATCCCAATTCTATATCACCATTGTCATGATGATCTTGTAAACCCCAACTCTATATCAACATTGTTATGATGTTCTTGTAAACCCCAATTCTATATTCAACATGATGTTCTTGTGGACCTCAATTCTGTATTAAGAATGAGGACGTCTTGCCATTGATGTGCTGTTTATGTGGACCTCAATTCTATATAAAGAGTGTCCATACTTGTTTATCATGGTACCCAAGTTAGGGAACCAATTCCACCTAATTTTATCGATAATCGTGATTGTACCGTTATTATCGTCATTCTATGTCAAGTGTCATATTTTTGGACTCTATTTTATCCAAGTTATCCTACGTATCTACAAGCTTTATTCTTGAAATTCCATATTGGCTATACACAAAAGTGGATGTTAAAATACATGATTAATGCCTGCGCATATAGGGCCCGATCTGGTCCTGGGAGGAGCACCCGAAAGTACTTGTACCCATGGGAGTTGATTGATCACGGTATTGGCATTATACCGAAGTGCATGACTAGCTTGATTTAACATTCCACAAATCTTGTACTTGTACTTGACTTGATATTACATGACTTGCGTGGCCCGAAAAGGGTAATTGTATATTTGCTTGACTTGGAACAAAATAGCCAAATTCCAACGTGCCATGATGAGTTTACTTGCTTGAATATCTTGATATCTTTTTTTTTTATATAAGTTTATGAAAGTTCATGACTAGTTCTTCTTACTATCTTATTGTTATACACACTCTCTCTGTCTTGTCATTTTATGCGAGCATGCATAGCTATAGTGCATTCATGAAAGATGTAATCACTTAAACCCTTGCTAGTTCTTGAGATATAATTTCCTACTGAGCGTTCGCTCACTCAGTGTTTCCCTACTTTTCAGGTAAGTCCGACAATGAAGGAACTCAAACGGATGGGGAAAATCAAGAGTGAAAGAGATAGAGCTTCTTCCGTGTTGTCTAGTCTTTTTCATATTTTCTTGAGTCAACCTTGTATTTTTCCTTTATTTTAGTTAGTACTTCAAAGGTTTGTAATAGACATATTCTTATGAAGGAATAGAGGATTGGGTTATCTTTACTTTTGCGCATCTCTGATTTTGGTGTCGAATACACTAATACTCTGATTGACATGATTGATATAAACTCGTCACGCGTCTCCGGGTATCTTCCGCTCTCGGGACGTGACAATTTTTGTGGTATCAGAGCCTAGGGTATTTAATTCCTAGGAAAACCCAAGTCCAAGGATAGGTTTAACCTATAACCGGTGAGATTGGGTAGAACCAAGGGTTAAAGTTAACATAGAAATGCTAGCTTCTAAATGAGATCACGTATTGATCTAGTTATTGTAATTGTAGGACGATGGCTGCCGAACGTGCTCAGTGGCGCAACATGCAGCGTACACTTCAAGGCATGACTCAGGTGCTGCAACAAGTAGCACAGGGAGGTGCACAATGAGCCGGAAGTCTCCACCAAGTCTTTAAAAACATGAACCCGCTTAAATTCACGGGTTCTACTGATCCGGACGACGCAGAGCACTGGGTCAGGGAGACGGAACGTATATTCCATGTTATGCAGTGCACGGATCAAGATAAAGTCTTATTAGCTACCTTTCAGTTGGAAAGGGATGCCCGATGTTGGTGGGAATCGATAGAAGCTACTTTAAATCAAGACCAAGTTACTTGGGAGGAATTCGTTGAACATTTCAACGCTAAATATTTTTCGGACCGAGTCCAAGAAAAGAAAGCTACCGAATTTGCCGCACTCAAGCAACGGTCATTATCGGTGGCGGAGTACGAGGCACAATTCTCTAGATTGTCTCGGTATACTAAGCACTTAGTTAGCACCGAGAAGATGAAAGCTAGGAGGTTCCTAAACGGGCTCAGGCCCCAATATATTACCTAGCTGGCACCAATGGATATTCAGGTCTACTCAAAGATAGTACGCCGAGCTCAATTGTTAGAAGATGCCACGGAGCTATCAGATAGAATCCGTGGGAAGGATAAGAAGGAACAAGTTACAAGTTCGGGTTCCTTTAAACCCAACTTCAAGAAGAGGCCTAACACTGGAGGTACTTCTTCTCAAGACCAAAAATTTAAGAAGACCAAGCCCTTCTCTATCACTACTACACCTTCGAATATAATATGCAAGCATTGTGACAAGGCTGGTCATAAAGCCGAAGAATGTTGGAGGAAACTTGGAGCATGTCTCCGTTGCGGGAGCCGTGAGCATCGGATTCCCGATTGCCCATTACTTAATGATCAAACCGGTGACGGAAAGCGCCCGGTAACCAAGAACGCTCGTCTTCACGCAATTAAGGAGACCGAAGAAGAAGAAGGTGGACTAGTAGAAGGTACACTAAAAGTTTGTTCCAAGTATGCACATGTCTTATTTGATACGGGTGCACCACATTCTTTTATTTCCAAGAAGTTTGCTAACCCACTACCTATGGAACCGGAATGGATGAAAATAATTTTATCTACTTCTCTCGGAAACGAAACCGATATTACTCACCATTATCAAAACTGTGAAGTCTTGGTAAAAGGAAGGAATCTTCCTATCGATCTCATATGTTTAGATCTAAAGGAGTATGATGTCATACTAGGAGCGGATTGGTTATCCAAATACCAGGCAACAGTCGATTGCCGCAATAGCAAGGTTACTTTCAAGGACTTTCCAGAACTAGTCTATTCTAGCCCTAAGAGTCGGAGCGAGTCACCTCTTATTTCGGCTCTCCGAGCTAGCAAGCTAATAAGGAAAGGATGTGTATCTTTCCTTGCATTTGTCACGATTAAGGAGGCTCAGGAAACTAAGATAGAAGATATCCCAGTTGTGCAAGAATTTCCGGATGTGTTTCCGGAAGACTTGCCTGGATTACCCCCACAAAGAGAAGTGGCCTTCACCATCGACTTAGTCCCTGGTGCTGGACCTGTTTCTAAGACACCTTATAGAATGTCCCTGCCGAACTCAAGGAGTTAAAGGAGTAATTAATGGAACTTCTTAAGAAGGGATTCATTAGACCGAGTACTTCCCCGTGGGGAACGCCTGTGCTATTTGTAAAGAAGAAGGATGGATCCATGAGACTATGCATCGACTATCGACAGTTGAATCATCTCACTATCAAGAACAAGTATCCACTGCCGAGAATCGATGAATTATTTGATCAAATTTCAGGATCCAAGTATTTTTCCAAAATTGATCTCAGGTCAGGATATCACCAACTGAGAATCAAGGACGATGATATTCATAAAACCGCATTCAGAAGCAGGTATGGCCATTACGAGTTTGTTGTTATGCCTTTCGGACTAACAAATGCCCATGCTGCCTTTATGTAGTTAATGAATAGTATATTCAGGCCTTATTTAGATCAATTCGTGGTGGTTTTCATTGATGATATATTGATTTACTCCAAAACCAAGAAAGAGCATCAGGAGCATTTAAGGATTTCATTACAGACGCTGAGGACAAATCAATTATATGCAAAGCTCAGTAAATGTGAGTTCTGGCTCGAAGAAGTGACTTTTCTCGGACATGTTATATCAAAAGATGGCTTGTCTGTGGATCCATCAAAAGTAGAAGCTGTAAGAAATTGGGAGAGACCGACCAAT
The DNA here is from genome assembly GCA_022559845.1 of Amorphophallus konjac. Taxonomy (NCBI): domain Eukaryota; kingdom Viridiplantae; phylum Streptophyta; class Magnoliopsida; order Alismatales; family Araceae; genus Amorphophallus; species Amorphophallus konjac. The sequence goes on along the minus strand of CM040120.1, from coordinate 383,783,687 downwards.
GCTAGCGAGATCCGAAGTTTCTTAGGCCTTGCGGGTTACTACCGGCGGTTCATCAAGGATTTCTCCAAAATCGCCGTACCCCTCACTAGGCTAACTCGCAAAGAGATCCGCTATGAATGGAGTGAGGAATGTGAAAGAAGCTTCCAAACTCTCCAGGATCATCTGACTACAGCCCCGGTCTTAGCTCTACCAGTTGAAGGAGAGAAATTCGAGGTATACACCGATGCATCTGGCATTGGCCTCGAATGTGTTTTAATGCAACAAGGAAAAGTTATAGCATACTCTTCTCGTCAATTGAAGAAGCACGAAGAGAACTACCCAGTCCATGACTTAGAATTAGCCGCGGTAGTATTTGCACTAAAGATCTGGAGACATTATCTATATGGAGTGCAGTTTACTGTATACTCCGATCACAAGAGTCTCAAGTATCTTTTCTCTCAAAAGGAACTAAATATGAGGCAAAGACGTTGGCTAAAATATCTCAAGGACTTCGACTTCAATATACAATATCATCCCGGAAAGGGTAATCATGTAGCAGATGCCCTTAGTCGAAAGCCGAGAGCACTGTTAGCCAATTGTATGATTCAAGAATGGAAATTGCTGGAGCAATTCTCTGAACTCAATATAAGCATGGACACAGACTTTCAATGTGTCACATTATCTCATATAAGCATTCATCCAGACCTATTATCTGAAATACAAGCGCTTCAAGATAATGACCCAATATTAGTAGAGATCAAAGGCAAACTGGAAGGACAATCTGATTTCCAAATAACTTGTGAAGGAAGATTAATATTCAGGAATAGAACTTGTATACCGGATTGTCCCGAGTTAAGAAGAAGATCTTAGATGAAGCTCATAGATCAAGGTACACGATTCATCCAGGATCGACCAAAATGTACCAAGATGTGAAGAGGAATTTTTGGTGGCCCAACATGAAAAGGAAAATAGCAGACTATGTATCACGCTGTCTCACTTGCCAACAGGTCAAGGCGGAACACCAAAAGCCTGCTGGAAAATTACATCCTCTAGATATTCCCAAATGGAAGTGGGAGAATATTAGTATGGATTTCATCATGGGTTTATCTAAATCAAAAGGAGGACATGATGGAATATGGGTTATTATTGACCGATTGACTAAATCGGTGCATTTCTTGCCAATAAAGAGCCGATGGTCAGTTGATGTTTTGGCTGCATTATACATCAAGGAAATAGTCAGATTACATGGTATTCCTGTTTCAATCGTGTCTGACAGAGATATCCGTTTTACTTCTCATTTTTGGAAGGGACTACAACATTCGTTGGGAACAAGGCTTAACTTTAGTACAGCTTTTCATCCTCAAACGGATGGTCAGACCGAGAGAACTAACCAGGTGGTTGAAGATATGCTCAGAGCTTGCATCATTGATTTCGATGGAAGCTGGCATGATCACTTGCCGTTGGTGGAATTTGCATATAATAATAGCTACCAGGCAAGTATACAAATGGCACCTTTCGAAGCTCTATACGGAAGGAGTTGCCGATCACCCTTATGCTGGGACGAAGTTGGAGAAAAACAACTGCTAGGTCCAGACATGGTAAGGGTTACCACTGAAAGAATACAAATGATTAGAGAAAGACTGCAAGTTGCTCAGTCTAGGCAAAAGGCTTATGCCGATACAAGAAGGAGAGATCTTGAATTCCAAATTGGAGATCATGTATTTCTTAAGATATCGCCTGGACGTGGCATACGGAGATTTGGTGTTAAAGGCAAGCTTACACCAAGATTCATCGGACCCTTCGAGATACTGGAACGAGTTGGCGAGGTTGCTTATCGCATCGCATTGCCTCCTCAACTGTCCGATGTACATAATGTATTCCACATATCTATGTTGAAGAAGTATGTACACGATCCATCACATATTATTGATCATGGAGACTTAGTGATCCAGAAGGATCTCACATATGAGCAGAAGCCTATGAAAATACTAGATCGTGAAGTACGTACCCTAAGGAATAAGGTTATTCCCATGCTTAAGGTACAATGGAATAAGAACTCCGAACATGAAGCTACATGGGAGACCGAGGAATCCATGAGGAAGCGATTTCCAGAATTATTTTAAGGTATATACTCTACACTCTCCACTTATATACTATTGAATTTCGGGACCAAATTCTTTTAAGTGGGGGAGGGTGTAGCAACCCTGATAAAAGTAAGATTTTTAAATAAATCAAATTAAAAATAAAAGATAAGTAAATAGATGACAAAGAGCCTAAATGAGTAAATCATTGATCAAGAGGAAAATAACGCCTTTTATCAGGGCGCTGATTCAAAAGGAAACGCCTCTGTATAAGGCGTTAATTTAAAAGGGATGCCTAGACAATAGGGCGTCAAATTTCAAACGACGGGAAAAATAAAATTAAGGAAAGGAAATGAAACGCCCTCTACATGGGCGCGTTTACATAAGTAACGACGCTCGACAAGGCGTCAATTTAAATTCGACGTCCTCACTTAAGACGTTAATTCAGTTCGAGTTCCGTTCAAACCCAGACCTCATCCAGGGTAAGTTTATGGATTGGTACGAGTTAGTAGAATATAGAAAAGACTCTATCAAGGCAATACTACCCTTAATCAAACTCTAACACTATTAGGGTTCCCTAAAACCCTATAAATAATCCTTGTCCATAAAACCCTAAAATCCATTTGGTCGAAGCTCTGTTGCTCCTGTCATCCGTGAAGAACGTAAGTTTATTCTGCATTTGCTTTACCTTCGCCTTCGGTTATGTATGATGAAGAAAACTAATGTCTTCATCTTATTTCATGTAGGAAGTCTACAGTAGGTAGTAACACTTTTGTCAAGGAGAAGATCGTGGGTTCTTCGTCCACATCGTTCTTCTTCCCTTGCCTTCAGTTAAGTATTATGAGGAAAAAACTAATGATTCTTCATCTTATTTCTCTGTAGGAAAGCCTTCTTGACCTACTGAAGAATGAGATTTTTCATCCAAAGCAAGCTACGCGTAGGAATCACATCCTCTCAACCTCTATATCTCGGTACCTGCTGATCAGATAAATCCCAGAATACTCTGTATATAACAGAGTGACGTTCTTCTTCAACTTTCTCCACGAATCATCACCCATATCTTAATCAGGTAGGTTTTCTCAAGAACGTAGCCCAAACTAGTATAAATTATGAAATAAACTCATCCATGATCTCATGCATATAGTTTTACTGCGTTTCCAAATGTTTTCTGAGTGATTTTAAAGAAGCGACCCAGACAAGGGCGCTAATTCTTGTTGTGACGCCCTACCCAGTAGTCGTCAATTTCATATAATTGATAATTATCCATGTTTAAAATTCTATAACTATGAAACCATGAATCTAAATTTATGCATGATCATACCTATCGAATCCTACTATTTTTCCTGTCTTGACCATGAAATCGTTTTCCTGAAATGTTATTATCTGAAATTGATAAATTGTTGAATTAACGACCTTCACAAGGTCGTCTCTTATTGAACTGACGCCCCAGACCAGGGCGCTAATTGGAAAGTAACGCCCCTGTCCAGGACGCGTTTTTGTTAAAATTCCAGAATATTGATTTTCCGTAGAATGGAAATATTGAAGGGACGACTAATGTATAAGTCGTCAAATTATGAATAAACGCCCCTGAGTAAGGCGTTAATTGGAAAATTAATGACTTTGCTTAAGTCGCTATTTTCTGTATTACTGTTTTACACTGATTACTGTCACCGAAGGGTTATATATATATATATATATATATATATATATATATATATATATATATATATATATATATATATATATATATATATCGGCACTATATTCTTGTCCGTGAATATAGTCCCATGTTTCATGATGTTTTTATCGCACTACCCTCAATTCTCATTGACATACAAGCTCTCCATTGGACATTCCGTTCCTTTGGACTAGCAAGTTAGTCATAGTGACCTCCGTAAGTCTCCTCGCAGCCTTGGATTCCCTCAAGACCGACTGAGCTGGTTGTACCATAAAAACCCATTACACTATTTTTCCATGTCACTCTAAAGAAACATGGTATACCGGCCCTCATGTTATGCAAAGTGTGTATCATGAGAATTCTCTTAATGGGATGAGGTTATCATGTCATTTGATGCTGTTCTTGTAAACCCCAATTCTATATCACCATTGTCATGATGATCTTGTAAACCCCAACTCTATATCAACATTATTATGATGTTCTTGTAAACCCCAATTCTATATTCAACATGATGTTCTTGTGGACCTCAATTCTATATTAAGAATGAGGACGTCTTGCCATTGATGTGCTGTTCATGTGGACCTCAATTCTATATAAAGAGTGTCCATACTTGTTTATCATGGTACCCAAGTTAGGGAACCAATTCCACCTAGTTTTATCGATAATCGTGATTGTACCGTTATTATCGTCATTCTATGTCAAGTGTCATATTTTTGGACTCTATTTTATCCAAGTTATCCTACGTATCTACAAGCTTTATTCTTGAAATTCCATATTGGCTATACACAAAAGTGGATGTTAAAATACATGATTAATGCCTGCGCATATAGGGCCCGATCTGGTCCTAGGAGGAGCACCCGAAAGTACTTGTGCCCATGGGAGTTGATTGATCACGATATTGGCATTATACCGAAGTGCATGACTAGCTTGATTGAACATTCCACAAATCTTGTACTTGTACTTGACTTGATATTACATGACTTGCGTGGCCCGAAAAGGGTAATTGTATACTTGCTTGACTTGGAACAAAATAGCCAAATTCCAACGTGCCATGATGAGTTTACTTGCTTGAATATCTTGATATCTTTTTTTTTGATATAAGTTCTTAAAAGTTCATGACTAGTTCTTCTTACTATCTTATTGTTATACACTCTCTCTCTCTCTTATCGTTTTATGCGAGCATGCATAGCTATAGTGCATTCATGAAAGATGTAATCACTTAAACCCTTGCTAGTTCTTGAGATATAATTTCCTACTGAGCGTTCGCTCACTTAGTGTTTCCCTACTTTTCAGGTAAGTCCGACGATGAGGGAACTCAAACGGATGGGAAAAATCAAGAGTGAAAGAGATAGAGCTTCTTCCGTGTTGTCTAGTCTTTTTCATATTTTCTTGAGTCAACCTTGTATTTTTCTTTTATTTTAGTTAGTACTTCAAAGGTTTGTAATAGACATATTCTTATGAAGGAATAGAGGATTGGGTTATCTTTACTTTTGCGCATCTCTGATTTTGGTGTCGAATACACTAATACTCTGATTGACATGATTGATATAAACTCGTCACGCGTCTTCGGGTATCTTCCGCTCTCGGGGCGTGACACTAGGCAAACAGACCAGGAATTCTTTCAAATTAAGATCTGAGCCATTATCCTCTAGACCAATGGAACTCCTCCATATGGACCTATTCGGTCCTACTAGAACTCAGAGTCTTAATGGGAACAGATTTGGCTATGTCATCATAGATGACTTCTCTATATATTCATGGATCTTTTTCTTAGCAAATAAAAGTGATGCATTTCAAAAGTTTAATCTGTTTTTCAATAAGGTCAAACAAGAAGGAAAACACAAGATCTGTTCTATTCAATCTGACCATGGAGGTGAGTTTGAAAACTCCATGTTTTCTGATCTTTGTGAAAGAGAGAGACTAACACACAGATTTTCTTCTCCCAGGACACCTGAACAGAATGGAATTGTGGAGAGAAGAAATTGAACTGTGGTGGAGATGGCCCGAACCATGCTAATTGAAAGTCAATTACCAAGGAGGTTTTGGGCAGAGGCGGCCAACACAGCAACTTACATAATCAACAGGGCCATGGTAAGACCCATTCACAAGAAAACACCATATGAGCTTCTAAAAGGTAAGAAACTAAACTTGTTTCATTTCAGAATTTTTGGAGTAAAAAGTTTTATTCACAACAATGACAAGAAAGATTTAGACAAGTTTGAAGCTAAAAGCTCCCTTGGAATATTTTTGGGATATTCAGAAGTGTCTAGGGCATATAGGGTCTTTAACATAACAAACAAAAAGGTTGAAGAGTCTCCACATATTATTTTTAGTGAAAAGAAAGGTGTTTCTAACAATGAAATTTTTGACAGGGATTCCAATCATGATGGGGAATTCCTAGAAGACCAAGAAGGAGAGAACACTCAGCCAAGTGGAACAGCAAATCCTCCCAACTAGGAAGAGCCAAGAGAAGCAGGTGAGTCTTCAATAAATGTTAGATTTCTTAAAGATCATCCGATAGATAATGTCATAGGCAATCCTGAAGATCCTCTTCGGACTAGGTCTCACTTTAGGAATGTGAATAATGAAGACTTAATTACTTTAGTCTCACAAATTGAACCTAAATCAATAGAAGAGGCCTTGGCTGATCAAGCTTGGGTCAATGCCATGAGTGAGGAATTAGGCCAGTTCGAAAGAAATAATGTCTGGGAACTTGTTCCAAGACCAGATAATGTTAATATCATAGGAACTAAGTGGGTGTTCAAAAATAAAATGAATGAAGATGGAATCATTTCTAGGAATAAGGCCAGATTAGTAGCCAAGGGCTACTATCAGGAATTTGGTGTAGATTTCGATGAATCCTATGCACCTGTTGTTAGGATGGAGGCTATAAGACTGTTGCTTGCTTTTGCATGTTCAAAGAACATAAAACTCCAACAAATGGATGTTAAAAGTGCCTTTTTAAATGGAGTCATTAAAGAAGATTTTTTTGTTGAACAACCCCCTGGATTTCAATTTTCTCCTCAACCTGACCAAATTTTCAGGTTAAACAAAGCCTTGTATGGTCTAAAGCAGGCTCCAAGAGCATGGTATGAAAGATTGACTGAATTTCTGATCAGCAAGGGCTACAAAAGAGGTAAAGTAGATCAAACTTTATTTACCAAAGGTACAAATAAAGATCTCCTCATAGTTCAGGTATATGTAGATGACATTATGTTTGGATCAACTAAGCATGAACTATGTGTTGAATTCTCTAAAATGATGTCTGCTGAATTTGAGATGAGTTTGGTTGGTGAACTAAAGTACTTCCTTGGCTTGCAGGTACAACAGCTAGAGGATGGGTGCTTCATCAACCAGACCAAATACACAATGGAACTGTTCAAGAGGTTTGGTATGGAAAACCTGAAGCACATTACAACACCCATGGGTACCAATACCTCACTGGATGCAGATGAGACAAGTAAAGAAGTAAATGCCAAGCTTATCGAGGTATGATTGGATCTCTTCTTTACCTAACAGCTTCCAGACCTAATATACAATTCAGTGTAGGAATGTATGCAAGGTATCAGTCTATACCTACTGAATTACATTTAGCTGCAGTGAAAATAATTTTCAGATATTTTTCAGCTACTTATTCTCTTGGTTTATGGTTTCCTGCATCACACACATTTGACTTAGTTGCATACACAGATGCTGATTATGCAGGTTGTAAACTAGACAGGAAAAGCACTAGTGATCATTGTGAATTTTTGGGTGGGTGTTTAGTGTCTTGGGGTTCCAAGAAACAACATTCTGTGGCCCTCTCCACTGCAGAAGCTGGATATGTGGCTGCATGGAGTTGTGGAACACAAGTCATTTGGATTAAACACCAGCTTCAGAACTACCAAGTAGACCTGGGGTGCACACCTATCTATTGTGATAATACCAGTGCCATTAATCTTGCCAAAAATCCTGTTTTACATTCACGCACCAAACACATAGAGATAAGGCATCATTTCATAAGAGATGAGGTTTCTAAAAACAATTTTGAACTGATTCATGTAGGCACAGATAATCAGATTGCTGACATCTTCACTAAACCTCTGGATAATGAAAAATTCACAACACTAAGAAGAGAATTAGGCTTATACAAATTATCTTAATTGTGTAGTCTGTTCTTTTTGTGAGGGGGAGTTCTGTATGACAGTTGGTTAGCTTTCAGAAATGCTGTGAGTGAGGGGGAGCTGGTTGAGCTGTGAGAAGAAGTGTTCTTTGTCAAATTCAAAAAGATTGACCAGATGTGTGTCTTTGCTGGTTTTCATGACAGATCTAGTGTGGTTCTCTCAGACAGTAGAATGTCACTTAATTCTTAACTCTATAAGTCAGTGATACTAAAGTCCAGTTAGAATCTTTCCTCTGGTATTCCTTCAGAGATCTGGATTAATTGTAAAAAGTATATCTTCCTACATTGTCAATGATTCTGGTTCAGGCCAAAACCTGTAGGTCTTGATATCTGACCTAATCAGCTTGAAATCTAGACTTCAAGATTCACTTCAAGTAATAGTCCTTCTGGTATTGTTTTCAATCATTCCATCTCTTCAACACAAGGGCTTAATTAAATAAACATGTCTTGTTTTGTTCACTAAGAAACTGGGAGCTTCATCAATGAAATGAATATTTCTCCTATGTCATGAGGTGTCAAATGCTTAAAATGAATGAAAAAGACATGACAGAGCAATGGTGACTTGCTGGTGAGTAACTGGGGACTCTGGCCTCTAATCAAGGTGTTTCCTCATGTCAAAAACCACAGTTACTAACTCTGCTCCTTTAAAAAAAAGGGGGGAGAAGTAATAAGGTACTCACTCTGAGTAACTGAGGATTCAGGCCTCTAATCAAGGTGTCTCCCTAATGTCAAAAGAGTGAATTACTAACTTACTCATTGTTCTTCTTGAAAATCATCTCAAAAAAAAAATGCCTTGTTGTTGTGCAACTAATGGATTGCTTGTCTTCAATACCTTGAGAACACCTCTTTGACTTTGTTTCTTGTTGTCTTTTTGGATTGTTGACAGTTCAGCAATATCTGGCCATACTTGTTAATTCCTGCTCTAAATCATACTCCATGTATGCTGATAAACTTTTCTATCATTCTATTTCTCTAGTGTGTACTGGAGTTCAAAAATCTTCACTTGAGTTTAGCACCTCACTTATTTTCTTAAGACTTGCTTGTGCCTTTCTGCCCTAAGAAGTTACTGTACTTTTTCTTCATGTCTCCAGCACTTTCATATATTCTGCATTTCCTTTTGCTGATGTCAATGGGGGAGAAGGGTTTTGCAATATCAGAAGATCATTTATTGTTCATGAGCTAAGGGGGAGATTACCTTGTCATGTGATGGCTTTATCTGAGAATGGGTTGTAGGGGAGCTGAGAGGGAGTGGTTTTGGAGAAAGAAGTGCTTCTGCAGTAGTGTTTAATTTGGCTGTGCTTTCACTTGCCTTGAATTTGCTTTGATTATTGAAACTGCAGTTAATTTCTTGTTAAGCTTTGATATTGCTTGATTCATAGTGTTGACATCATCAAAAAGGGGGAGATTGTTGCATCCCTACGGTTTTGATGATGTCTCACACTTTAAATCAATCTTCTATCTCTAGAATAATACATGCTTCATCATGTAGGACTGTGCAGTTCATATAGTTGTCAGATAAATATGCACTACTTGATCATGTCTACACACTGTCTGCATAGTCTGTACACTGATGGGTCGACCCTCCACCTCTGAAGGGTCGACGCTCCACCTCTGGTGGGTCGACGCCTCCTTTACTCTCCAAGTCCATACATTGAATTTCATATTCAAAGTATGTACATTGGTCTTCACCTGAAGTCCATACATTGAACTTAATATTCAAAGTCTGTACACCCTCCGCTAAGCCTTCAGAGTCTGTACAGCCATTCCTTGAGTTCAAGTCCATACAACGGCACTGTAGATTGCATCTGAAGTGTATACAACCTTTCAAGGGGTCAAGTCTATACATTCTCCCGTTCATTTCAAAGTCTACACATCGCCCTTCATCTTCCAAGTCTATACATCCAGTTGAACTCCAAGTCTATACACACTCTGTTGAACCACAAGTCTATACATCGTCTGCCATCTCAAAGTCAATACACTGTCCCTCGTCTCTCACATCATGACCCAAAGTCTGTACAGCCTCTAGTCACTGTACAAGTCCATACACTGGCTGCACTGCACAAGTCTATACATTGGCTTGGGCATCCAAGTCTAGACAGTGATTCACTATTCATGCCTTGATTCGAAGTCTGTACAGCGAGCGGTGTTCATCAAAGTCTGTACAGCTAACGCCTTCATTGATTCCATGTCTGTACATCACTATCTCAAGCTGCAAGTCTGTACAGAGTCTGGCAGTCTACACTGCACTGTAGCTGCATCGATTCACCTAAAGTCTGTACATTGTCTCAGCCACCGTCTCATTCAGCGTCTCACGCTTACAAAGTCTATACACTGGTCGGTGGAAGCAAGTCTATACATTCGACTGTTCAGCCTGTGATCAAGTCTGTACAGCCAGAGAGACCATTAAGTCTATACACTCATTCACTGTAGCTTGCACGAGGTGAACTGAACATTGGCATTAGTTTTCCAAGTCTGTACATATGTCTGTTGAAATTCCAAGTCTGTACATCGGACTGGTTGAGCATGTCTGTACAACGGTTGCACTCTCAGGTAAAGTCCATACATTGGGACTTCTACCTACGTTCTGAACTAAACTGAGTAAGTCTATACATTCCTCATATCTTTTACCTACGCTCAGTTCAGTAAGTCTGTACACTGGGAACTTTACTGACGTTGCCTTGCCAAAGTCTACACACTGTGAACCTTCAAGTCTGTACAGACTTTACTTGTTCAAGTCTGTACATCGTCCAGCTCTTTGGCAAGTCTACACATCTCTAAGTCTAGACACTCAGTTATCCTTCAACCCTATACACTCGATATCACCTGCAAGTCTATACACTCTCAAGTTGTTCATACTTGCCTATATGCTGTTTTCAAGTGTATACACTCTCTCATTTGACACACTTGCTTAATTGCTGGTTCTAAGTCTACACATTCGATGCCTTCATGCTTTGTTCTCTTCGAAGTCTATACATCAACGTCTATACATTGAAGTCCATACAGTGCATATTGTTGTGCTTCAAGTCTACACATTGTGCTCTTCATTACAAGTCTTTACACTCGTCCTCCTTCACACGACCAACTCTATACATCCATTGTCTAGCATGCTGAATGAAGTCTACACACTGAGATCGCATGAACACTTATAAGTCCATACACTGAGCTCGCATGAAGAACTTCAACTCTACACACTCTCACACTTGACACACTTGCCTATTTGACATCCCTGAGTCTATACACTCGAGGGCCTCATACACTTCACAGAAGTCCACACATTTCATCTGTTGTGCTAATGCATTATTCAGCTAGTCTATACACTGAGGTCGCATGAGGACTCACAAGTCTATACACTCCCTTAGTGTACACACTTACTCATATGCTATCCTAAAGTATATACATTCGTATCTGACTGAACTAACTAATCACATTTCTTTGTCTCTACCTGCAGATGATTCAGATCAATGATTGGGCACGTGAATCGAGGATGATGCCTGGCACGTGATCCGAGAATGCTCTGGAAAGGGAGGGAACGAGACTCCCTTGTGTGAAGGCCTGAAACTCAGGTCGAATGCCATATAAAAGGTGCCTTCTGCGATCAGATGGACTGAACTGGAGAAAAAAGCTGAAGGGCATAATTCCTGAGCAGAAGAAGAAAAGAGAAAGAGCCTTCACGTTCCAGAAAGAAGATAGAGATAAAAGATTTGAGAGTATTGCTGTGAGAGAAAAGTCTGAGTGAGAGAGAAGAGTCTAATTTGCTTCTTCGAAAGCTACATTTGATTTTGATTTTTCTGAAATGATTTGTGTTCATCGTTGGTCTTGTTTACATTTCTATTTTTCCTTTTATTTCTTCATATATCTGATTTCGAGTTGTTACCCTCCGGTGTTTGGAGGAAGGGAGAGTTACTCCGGTTCCCCTCTGGGCTGCAGAGGAAGAGAGATCTGTGATCTCTGGGTTTTGCCAGTGATGGGTTGTCATTAGCAGGTTCCCTCCGGGTTGGAGGAAGGGAGAGGCATCTCCGGTTCTGGTCTTGCTGGTAGCAGGTCCAGGTGTCAAGCTGTGTGGCAGCATTTTGTTCGCAGAATGAGTCTGCAGTTTTCTAGCAGTAGCTAGTGGAATCCTCACTCTAGTTGGAGTGAGGGGTGGATGTAGATTGTGGACTACAATCGAACCACCTTAAAATCTCTTGTCGCCTCTGTGGCTTGGTATTATCGTTGTGCTTTCCTTCTGTTCGGCATTGTGTTTATGTGTGGACGGGCTCTTCCAATCGCACCTTATTATCCTGTCTTAGTTTCTCACTGCGTTAGCTACATTGTTTAGCCTTATCTGAAGGGTTGTATTTCGAAGTAGTGAGTTTTCGCTGAAGTTGTTCAAATTAGGAGTGATCTATTCATCCCCCCCTTCTATATCACTCTTCGCTACGCTAACAGCAAGTGGCTGGGAGTCACTTGGGGTGTCCCTCCGGTCTGGAGGAAGAGGGGATCCTGTTCCCCTGGTCAAGCTATGTGGCAGCAACTTGTTTGCAGACTAAGTCTGCTTTCTAGCTGATTGCTAGTGGAAGCCTCACTCCGGTTGGGAGTGAGGGGTAGATGTAGGTCTGTGGACCGAACCACCTAAAAATCCCTTGTGCAGTGGTTTGTTTGATTGCTTGCTTCCGCTAGATGCATGCTAGGACCGTGATCTGATTGATTATTCATGTCCTAGAGTTTAATTGGGTTTGCATCTTTTATGTTTGAGCAATTGTCCACTGATCTTGTGCTTATCATTTCATACGAATTTTAAATTGGTCAAAACTCTTTAGAAGATCCATTCACCCCCCCTCTGGATCTGTGTTTATCTATCGCACCTAACTATCAGGGAATGCATATGAAAGAATCTTCCCCACCAAACTACCAACTCTTTGGAAGAAAGAGAGTGCAGGCACCCTCTGAAGAGTGAAAGAAAGGAGGAGCAGAGCAAAAGAGGGAAAAAGAGGCTGCCAGAAAGAAAAAGAAACCAGCAGAGCTGGTTGAGGAGGCAGGGGAAGGCCCGGAAGGGATGGAGCTTAGTTGGCTTCCTCCTCCCATCCGTGAGGTGAGCAGGAAGGGACGGGCAGCAGGGATGTCTGATCCCCCCATCCATCCTCCATCTCGCCCCCCTGCAAGCACCGCCAGAACTGATAAAGGGAAAACGGCGTGCCTCTGCGCGTCGGCCCCTTTTCAAGTCTATCCGCCGGCCGTCGACTCCTTTTCAAGTCCGGAGCAACAGGAACTCCCTGCCCCCCGTCGTTGGCAGCCTCCTCATCTGGAGCTTCCTCCATGCTCTGAATACAACGGCACAACGCTACGTGAAGAAGGAATGAGGAAAGACTGTCAGGGAAAACCTTAAGCGGTGGAGAGGAAGGGACACCCTTCAGTCCTTCTTATAGGCGAAGGGAGGCTACTTGCCTTAAATGATTTCCCCCCTCAAAAACACGCCAGAAGGATTTCTCCCTACAAACGGTCACCTCAAACTTCTCATCTTCCGCCCCAGCGAGACACACGAAGCGGCTAGGCATTTAAAGCGTGGAAAAATGGGAAGACACCCTGTCAGACGCCCACCCAACCATTGTGCGAGATTCACGCAGAAAATATCGGCTCTTTCCAACAACCGCAGATACGCTGAATAGAATACGGTAACGGCGGTATGGAACAGATAAGTCTTCATTACAATACCACTGCCTTATTTATTTCTACACAAAAAGAAGGAAGTTTTTCTCCTCCCAAAAAGAAAAAGGTATATAAAGAGAGGAAGCAAAGCGTATACATCAGGCCTCCAACCCACCCTGAAGCTCGGAAGTGGAAGGCTCGGACAGTCCTCCCCCGGCATGCTCAGTGACGGCCGACCCTGGCACTGACCCCACCGGCGTCCAAACTGCCTCGATTGCGCGCCCTCCCGAGGCATCCGGAGTTGGCGATCCCTCGGGCAAAGACCCCTCCTGATCCTCTTCGTCCGGTGCCGGGACAGAGGAGCCAGAGGATGACAGATTCGAGTTGTAGCACTGTCCGGATGGAAATTCAATCCCAGAATCCTGTTCCCCGACATAAGATACCGCCCGGTCGTAGCCCTGCTTGAACCCCTTACGGATGCCTCAGCGAAGCGCTAACTCATAGTAGGGAAGGGTAGCCTCCTTAAGGTCGACCTGGTAGGCCTCTGAGCTCTTGTACTGCTCGAGAGCCTCCGCCCCGGCCGATCCCACCATACCAGCGAGCTCAGTCTCCCTCCGCTCCGCCTAGGCTGACCTCCGCTCGGCCTCAGCAGTCCCCTCTTTGGCTGTCGCCACCTACTTCTCCGCCTCGGCCCGATCGGCCTCGGCCTCCCACCGAAGGCGCTCGGCTTCCTCCGCTCGGTCTACCAGATCAGCCCGCTCGGTCTCCCACTGGCCATCCAGCTCAGCGCGCACAAGGTGCTCCTCCTCGAGAAGCTTGTTCTTCCTCTCGAGCGATTCACGAGCCTTGGCTAGCTGCTCGGTTAGAGCCCGGGTCTCCACCTGGCTCGATCGCATCAGCCCCTTGACTGAGGAGAGCTCCCGTCGAAGCCTATCATGCTCCTCGGTGAGCCAAGCCAACCTTCTGTCCGACCCACCAAGGGTCCAGGCCAGGTTCGCTCGCTCCCATTCCGACCGAGCATACGCTTCCGCCAGAGCAGCCCCCATCTGGGCCAGGGCCAGACCGCCCTCCATAAACTCAGAGAGAGCTGTAGACGGGGAGTACTGCCTAACTCCCCCCCTCATCTTTGCAGCTATATCGCGGCATACCTGGTGCAAGGGGCTCGAGATACCGAGCCTCTCGAAGGCCGCCGGAACGGAGAACCCCCTATCACCCGGCGCCCCACCGTGTGGCTCAGATCGAACCCCAGCCTCAGTCGCCCCTCGCGCCTCGACCGGATTTTCTTGCAGCCCCTCACCTTGGATCGGCTCGCCGCCTGCGCCACCGCCCTAAGTGCCAGCCCCGGCCGTAGTCACAGCACCCCCAACTTCGGCCATGGCCCCCTCGGCTCCGGCCGAGGGGAGAGCCGGGTCGGCCCCGCTGCCGGTTGCAGGGGCACCCTCGGCCCCCTCGGTCCCGGCCAAAAGGAGGAACCGAGCCCGCATCATCACCGCCCGCGGGGGCAGCCCCGACCTCCTCGGCCCCCTCTGGCTCGGCTTGTGGGAGAGCCCGCCCGGTAGGGTCGGCCCCACTATGCTCGGCGGAGGGGTGAGCTGCGGTAGGGATGCCTTCGACCGTGGATACGACCCCGGCCTTCTTGGCCCACTTTCTGGCCCTCGCAGCGGCCCGGATCATACCCTCCACAGGGTCTTGGCGCTTGGGCCCCCGCGGTCCGGAGGATTCACCCTTGGCCACTCCCTTGCCCTTATCTTTGGTTCGGGAGCGACCCACGAGAGCAGTCGGTTCGTCGGCAGCCGAGTCATCTCCAAGCTCGATCACCTCTGCGGCCTCCTTCAGAGGCTCCCGCCTGGTGTCTGCACAAAGAAGAAGATGTATTCAGGAAAAGAAAGATGACCCCCACATCCGAAGGAAAATCTAAGTTGTGGCACTTGAGCCCGACGGGTGCAGCCGCGTGAGAAGACATTGCTCGATATTCTCCGGTGTCACCAGTTCCTTGGTCGACTGGCGGTTTTTCAGCAGGGTGGCTGCGTACTTCTCCATGCGAGGGGGGAACTCATCCTGCCTAAGAGGGATATTAGGGTGGAAATTGGGGATTATCAGGCACCTCTAGGTTTCCTCCACTGAACAAATCTTCACCCAGAAGAATTGGGTTTTCCACCCTTTATGCGAAGAATCCTTCACCGCCAAAGAGATACAACTCCTATTCCGCCTCGCCTAGGTGAAATAGAAGCCCTTTCCCGCCGAAGGATGCGCTTTCAACTCAATGAAATAGTGGAAGAGGTCCATGGAAGGAGGAACTCCGCACTGACGATAGAGAATACGAAAGGCGGAAAGGAGGAGATAGGAGTTGGCTACCAACTGAATGGGCGCCAACCGAAAAAAATTAAGAAGCTGCAGGATGAAAGGTTCGAAGGGAAGACGGAATCTACCCTTCCACGATAGAAGAAACATACAGATGTGATGAGGACATCTCACGACACTCCCTCTGGCTCGGGTCGCCTGCACATTCTTGATATGGACCGACTATGATCTACACATGTTAGCTTCAGTCTCATCTTATGTATTTTTCATTTTATTGAGTCCTATCTTGTGTATTTTCCTTTATTGAGTCATGTGGTTCTAGTCCATTTCCCTTGTTATGCTTAATTGGGCCTTATTACCTTAGTTATGGGCCCATATGATTGAGTCTAGGATATGCTCAGTCTTTTGTCTTATTGTCAGGGACATTTTGGTCATGTAAAGAATGGTTGCCTATATATAGGCCCAATCTCTCCTCATGTACTTAACTTTTGATGAATCAATTTGAATAGAACTATTTCCCAAATCTCACTCCCCTCCACTAAATTTCTCTCCTCTCCCTCTCTCTCATTATCTCTCTCCTCTCTCTCTCTTCAAGAAGGGGGCGAACCCTTCTCTCTCTCCTCCCCCTCCCAACCACATCCAACCCCCACCTACCTCCCTTAACTTCCCCACAACTTCCCATAACCCCTCTTTACTCCTCACCTTGTCCCAAGGGAGTTCCACCAATCCAAGCCCCACCACCCAACTACCACCTACCCAACACCACTTCCTAAGCACCCCTTCCTCTCCCCAAGGTTGAAGGGGCTCTTCCCTAAGCCCAATTTCAAATTTCCCTCTCCCTAGGGCAGTGCCCTTCCATCTCCCCACCTCCCTAACCACCCAAGGTCGCACCCCCCTTCCCCATACTAGCCAAAGGTCGCCCCCCCTCTCCCTTGCTCTCCCCTTGCACACCAAGAGCTCCACCTTCCCTCCACTGATCTCACAGCCCTCTCCAGCCATTTCACCCCCACCCTTCATTCCCCCACAGCTCTCACAACCCCTAAACACCTCACATCTTCCTCCCATAGCCACGAGACACACCTTCCACCCCATTTCCCCAACTACACCTTTCACCTATAGCCATTTGCATTTTCAGGTTCAGACCAGGTCACCGGTTGCAGATTGGCATCAGGTTGCAGAGGGCACCCCGTTGTCTCCTGAGGGTTCCTGGCGACCTACCTTACATCGTCGGAAGCGTCACCGAGTTAGCTTTCCAACGGTGGTGGTCCCGCATCCATCCGAGTCCGGAGCTGTTCGGAGTCGAGGATCTCGTCCAACTGCGCAATCTGCCCCTGTCTGAAGACCTGAAGCTGAAAGCAGAAGCTACCACAGCCAGCTCGTGAAGGATCTAAGAGCCATTTTTGGAGAGAAGAAACTACGTCTAGTGAGCTTTCATCTCCAAGAAGAAGGTACTCAATCGGCCACCGGAGCTCTGAGTTACAATTTTCTTCGCCGGAGTGTGCAGTCTGCCCCTACAGGTCCAGGTTCAGACTGTTTCCACTTCTCCGGCCACCACCCTTTTCTTCGACCTTCGATTGGGGCCCCGTCAACTCCTGCTCAAAGCTACTCTGACCTCGATCGCGTCACCACCAGTTTCGTCTCAATTGGAGTTTGGGAGAATCTGCAGCGCCTTCTGCAACAGACTGTACCAGTTCTGCACCAGCCAGAGGCAGAACGTTGCTGTCCTGTTCCAGTTGCCGGCCCGATCATCCCCGAGCTCCAGAGTCTGCCCAAAAATTCAGATATCATCCTAAGTCCGTTGGGAAACTTTTGGCACAAGTGTGATCAAGATCAGAGTTCTGTGGAGTCTGTGGTGGCGTCATCACCGACACCCTGTCTAGAGAATCTGAAGATTGGCAGAACCGGTGGAGCTTGAAATTTGGGTTTGTCTTTCATAATTCCCCCACCCCGCTTGGCCGGCTGAAGGCCCCTCCCTGCGTGAAGGTAGTTTTGATTGTAATAAGTTTAATCCCCACCCCAAGATCATCCCTCCTGCGAGAGGCGTAGTGCTGTACTTCTTAATTTTCAGGTCAAGCGACACCGCCGCAGCGATCGGGTGTATACCCTCGCTTCCCGGCGCGCCCTCGTCTCCGAGCGGGATCGGTGTTTTCACACCGATCAGGTGAGCATCTGATGCCATCCTTGATTTTCATTATTCTGCAAATTTAGTATTACTTCGCATGCCCGTCAGACGGTGAGAAGAGAGCCCGATCTTGTATGCTACTTTGAAGGTGTCCACCGCGGACCGGGAGTGAGTGCCACCCAAACCCCGCCCTGCGGGCCAGCCGCCCATGAAGTTGGGAATCCCAGGCCCTTTGGGGGTCAGCCTAAGCCAACTAAGTCACTCAGAATCATTGGGTCTCGCCTCGGACCCTTGCCATCATCCCCCGGCCCCACCGGGTGATCGCGTGTGCCGTGTGAGTAAGCTGCTATCGTGAGAATCATTGGAGTGCTTGTATGCTTGCGGGTTTAGGTCCTAGGGTCATCAACTCATACTTAGTCAACCTTGGGCTGTGTCACATCAAGTGGTATCAGAGCAAGTCCTTGACTTGTTCTCACAAGTCAAGTCCATGGGCACGCTTGTATTAGAGTTCTCATCGGATCGTTCCATGCATTATCCACCTCCCATTGTCATTGAGTCTACGGACCAAAAGGCCCCAATTCCCATCATATCCCAAGCATACCTACCTAATGGGAGCCCCACAGAAATTGACTTCATCGACATGGTAGAAGATAATTGGGTATCCCCTGAAATTGTAGCCACCCTCTCTATGACCGGACAAATTGTGCACAACGGAGACCAAGTCTTCGTTGAATTCCATAAATGGTTTGGAGAGACCAAATACTTTTATGGAGCATGGTGTCAAATTTATACTTTGGAAGGCCCTTGCATAATCCTAGGGAAACAATGGCTTGATGAACGGAATACCACCTTCCACCCATTGCGTTGGTCTTGCCTAGTTCATCCCCCACATCTCCCGGGAGCCTATGGTTTCAACAACCTTTTATTCCCTCACCCACCAGAGTCCCATACCCGGCCACCATGCCCTCTCAACCCACTTCAAAGAATGAATGAGGTAATGAGTGAACATAAGGAGAACCCGGCCCACAAAACCAAATCCCCGGGATTGGACACCAACCCAAAGCCCTTCCCTACATTCAAGGAAATCCATACTCCTATCAATAAGGAGGAAGGACATCAACTCATCCCCGTCCAAACAAACACATACCTCCCCAAACCACTCAATCTCACCCAAAAGGTGGTGACCATAGGAGAACTCATCATCAAATGGCTCAAGCAAAATCCCATCCCTCATGCCTTGTACTTTCAAACCCCAACCATGGAGCACCCTTTCCAATTAGCACCCATTAACTCCTATCACACTACATTCCAATCCTACTATGAGGTAAATGGTTGGGATGATCTCCTCAAGGGTTTAAAATGGCAACTAAAGTTGACTTGCTTATTGACCATAGGAGCGGCCCACCCAAGAAGACTTAGTCTCATCCACCCATGTGATGGTTCTATCACCTCAGTCTTCACGATTGGTTGCTACACTAGTGACCTCCTTCTCATTCTCCCCATGGAAGAAGAACCCATCATGGTCCACTCCACTCCCATTAAGATCCCAAGTACCTTGATCGACTGGCCCACTAAAGACATTGGTCCAATTACCTTGGGGAAGGATGACCCACCATGCATAGACCATGTGGACATAGAGTTCCTTCCTCTAGGAAGCCCAGTCCATGACCCTTTTGATCCCTTCCAATGGGAGTCTAATTACCCATATGACACACCCACTTTACCCATAACTCACTTTTCCCTACCCCAACCAACCATGTTGGACCAAGATCACCTATTCCAAGACTCGGGCCACACAAATGGAACCATCGCCATAGACAACATATGCCTAGGAAGCAAGAAAGAGCCCCTCTCCATAATGCCCACCTTCCTAGATCCTTTTAACCCTTTCACATGGAAGTTCAAAGGCCATCCCGCACCCATACACATGGAAGTCATCTTTGGTATAGGAATGCATAAATCTTGGCTTACCACACCATTTGACATGATTCATAAGTCGGGTACATTCATTCACATCACCCACATGTCAAGTAGGAAGCATAAGTGGACCGTATTCGGATGTATTGGCCCACCTTCATTCATCATGAGTCTTAAGCATGAGAGGAGCATACATGGATGTCTGGGTCCCCCGACATTTGTCACACCCATGCATAAAAGGTTCATCTATGGATGTCCCGGCCCTCCTAAGTTTATCACAGTCTTCATGGCATCAAAGTGTGATCGGTCTACATTTGGCTGCCCAGGTCCACCTTTGCACACCATACTTTTCACACCAACATCACATCATAGTGCATGGCATACGCATTCTCGCAAGCATATAGGAAAGAGCAATGAGGCTTACAAAAGGCGGGCAGATGCTCATCGGCGCCACTGCGAGTTCCAAGTGGGAGACTTGGTGATGGTGAGGACGGAGCGGCTCCTTCCGGGACCTGCCTCCAAGTTGAGGGCACGGGGTTCGGGACCCTTTCGAGTTCTGAGACGACTTGGCAGTAATGCTTATGAGCTAGACCTACTTGAGGGTTTTGGGGTACACCCTACTTTCAATGTGGCGGACCTGGTACCCTACAAGGGCCCCGCGGTGGAACCCAGTGAGGAGCTCGAGCCTTTACCCCCCCTTGAGAGAGACACTCCTGGTGGGACTCCACTTCAAAGCTTGAGAGACCGACGAGAGCAGGTAGAGGCAATACTGGATGAGCAGAGTATCATTACTAGGCACAAGGTGTATCAGCGCTACCTTGCTAGGTGGAAGAACCATTCCCCGATAGAGGATACTTGGGTGAGTCGGGAGGACCTGCTACGATTGGACCCCGACATTTTGGAGCGGTACAACAGCCTGATAGGCCCCTACTCGACAGGGTCGAGTTCTCCCCACCCCGGGGGATTTGATGAGGACATCTCACGACACTCCCTCTGGCTCGGGTCGCCTGCACATTCTTGATATGGACCGACTATGATCTACACATGTTAGCTTCAGTCTCATCTTATGTATTTTCATTTTATTGAGTCCTATCTTGTGTATTTTCCTTTATTGAGTCATGTGGTTCTAGTCCATTTCCCTTGTTATGCTTAATTGGGCCTTATTACCTTAGTTATGGGCCCATAGGATTGAGTCTAGGATATGCCCGGTCTTTTGTCTTATTGTCAGGGACATTTTGGTAATGTAAAGAATGGTTGCCTATATATAGGCCCCATCTCTCCTCATGTACTTAACTTTTGATGAATCAATTTGAATAGAACTATTTCCCAAATCTCACTCCCCTCCACTAAATTTCTCTCCTCTCCCTCTCTCTCATTATCTCTCTCCTCTCTCTCTCTTCAAGAAGGGGGCGAACCCTTCTCTCTCTCCTCCCCCTCCCAACCACATCCAACCCCCACCTACCTCCCTTAACTTCCCCACAACTTCCCATAACCCCTCTTTACTCCTCACCTTGTCCCAAGGGAGTTCCACCAATCCAAGCCCCACCACCCAACTACCACCTACCCAACACCACTTCCTAAGCACCCCTTCCTCTCCCCAAGGTTGAAGGGGCTCTTCCCTAAGCCCAACTTCGAATTTCCCTCTCCCTAGGGCAGTGCCCTTCCATCTCCCCACCTCCCTAACCACCCAAGGTCGCACCCCCCTTCCCCATACTAGCCAAAGGTCGCCCCCCCCCCTCTCCCTTGCTATCCCCTTGCACACCAAGAGCTCCACCTTCCCTCCACTCATCTCACAGCCCTCTCCAGCCATTTCACCCCCACCCTTCATTCCCCCACAGCTCTCACAACCCATAAACACCTCACATCTTCCTCCCATAGCCACGAGACACACCTTCCACCCCATTTCCCCAACTACACCTTTCACCTCTAGCCATTTGCATTTTCAGGTTCAGGCCAGGTCGCCGGTTGCAGATTGGCAGCAGGTTGCAGAGGACACCCCGTCGTCTCCTGAGCGCTCCTGGCGACCTACCTTGCATCGTCGGAAGCGTCACCGAGTTAGCTTTCCAACGGTGGTGGTCCCGCATCCATCCGAGTCCGGAGCTGTTCGGAGTCGAGGATCTTGTCCAACTGCGCAATCTGCCCCTGTCTGAAGACCTGAAGCTGAAAGCAGAAGCTACCACGGCCAGCTCGTGAAAGATCTAAGAGCCATTTTTGGAGAGAAGAAACTACGTCTAGTGAGCTTTCATCTCCAAGAAGAAGGTACTCAATCGGCCACCGGAGCTCCGAGTTACAATTTTCTTCGCCGGAGTGTGCAGTCTGCCCCTATAGGTCCAGGTTCGAACTGTTTCCACTTCTCCGGACACCACCCTCTTCTCCGACCTCCGATTTGGGCCCCGTTAACTCCTGCTCGAAGCTACTCCGACCACGATCACGTCACCGCCAGTTTCGTCTCAATTGGAGTTTGGGAGAATCCGCAACGCCTTCTGCAACAGACTGTACCAGTTCTGCACCAGCCAGAGGCAGAACGTTGCTGTCATGTTCCAGTTGCCGGCCCGATCAGCCCCGAGCTCCAGAGTCTGCCCAAAAATTCAGACATCACCCTAAGTCCGTTGGAAAACTTTTGGCACAAGTTTGATCAAGATCTGAGTTCTGTGGAGTCCGTGGTGGAGTCATCACCGACACCCTGTCCAGAGAATCTGAAGATTGGCAGAACCGGTGGAGCTTGAAAGTCGGGTTTATCTTTCATAATTCTCCCACCCCGCTTGGCCGGCTGAAGGCCCCTCCCTGCGTGGAGGTAGTTTTGATTGTAATAAGTTTAATCCCCACCCTAGGATCATCCCTCCTGCGAGAGGCGTAGTGCTGTACTTCTTTAATTTTCAGGTCAAGCGACACCGCCGTAGCGATCGGGTGTATACCCTCGCTTCCCGGCGCGCCCTCGTCTCCGAGCGGGATCGGTGTTTTCACACCGATCAGGTGAGCATCTGATGCCATCCTTGATTGTCATTATTCTTCAAATTTAGTATTACTTCGCAGGCCCGTCGGACGGTGAGAAGAGAGCCCGATCTTGTATGCTACTTTGAAGGTGTCCACCGCGGACCGGGAGTGAGTGCCACCCAAACACCACCCTGCGGGCCAGCCGCCCACGAAGTTGTTGTGCCCCTGGCCCCTGTGGCTTGTGGTTTTGATGATCGGCTCTAGGGGTTTGTGATGATTGGTTTTAATGTGAGCTAATCACTGTGAGTCACCATGGTTTTATTCAGTCACTCTTATATGGTTTTATTCAGTCACTCTTATATTCAGTCTGTCATTCAAATGTTCATTCAGTCTCTCATATGTTCAGTCAGTTTATCTGCTTAAACTGTGAGTCATTACATTTGAAGTTCAGACTGATTATTTGCTGCATAAAGCATTGATATGCATTAATAGAATCTGCACATATGCATCAGGCAGCAAGTGTGTACAACGCCCTGTGTAGGCACGACAAGTCCATACACTGGCTGCACATAGCACAGCTGCAGACACTTCTAAGTCTACACATCGTGTAGCTTGCTGGCATAGTCTGTACACTCATCTGTTTGCATGTGTCACCAAGTCCACACATTGCATCATGTGTTTCTTCATTTGATTGAGTCTATACATTGTCCTAGGCTAAGTGTGTACAGCGTCTCATTCATGCTTTGATTAATGAAGTCTGTACATCAGTCTTCACTTTCTAAGTCTGTACAGCCGTTGGGTTTGGACTCAGAGTCTATACACTCGATTTGCCTTTGAATTGGTTAAGTGTGTACATTGAGCGTCTCACTTAGCGTCTAAGGCAAAGTCTACACGTTGCTACAGTAACGAAAGTCTATACATCCGATTGTGCAGTCTCTTAGCCATCGTCTCACTTTCTTCAAGTCTAGACATTGCACTGTTGCATCCATCGTCTTGGCCAGCGTCTCATGCAAAGTCCATACGTTGCAAGTCTATACACTCGTTGTTAGAAGCCTCTGCGTTTCAAAGTCCATTTGTTGCACTCTCAAGTCTGTACATTGCCTTCAAGGCATCAAGTCTATACAGTGGACTGTGCTTCATGCATTGGACAAGTCTGTACATCGACCTGTTCACTCGTTTGAGCAAGTCTATACATTGCGTTGCCTTACCTACGTTCAAGACCACCAAGTCTGTACATTGGGTAAAGTCTACACATCGCCTCGGTCACTTGCTTCAAATTCTATACAATGTGAACATTCACGTCTGTACAGACTTCACCTCATCTCAAGTCGAGTCTAACTGTGTTGTCTCCATGTCGTTCTTAGTTCGAGTCGTTTCTTTGTTATGTCTGTCCTCGTGTTGCTTCTCCTAGACCTCGTGTCTTTGAATTGTTCCATGTTGTTTTCGTGTCGTTTTCATCTTCGAGTCGTTCGTTCGTTCGAACAACTTAGTACTCGAGTTGTTTTTCATGTGTATTCAAGTCTTTTTACTAAAGTGTCGTTTCACCTCGTGCCATTCTCTTTGCTGCTTGTTATGTCATGTTGTTTTTGTATTCATGTCTTCGTGTTGCTTTTGTATTCGTGTCTTCGTGTTATTCTTGTGTTTATGTCCTCGTGATTGTTTATTTCTATCCTCGTCCTGGTTCCTTCTGATCGCGTGTCTGTCTACCTTTTTCACTCCGTGAGACTTCCTTCTCACCTCGTGCTATTCTCTTCTGACTTCGTGTCGTTTTCTTTGTGGTGTTAGCTTTATTATTATGTATCTCGTGTCGTTCTCTTCGTAGTGTTTGTTTTGTTACAGTGATACTTCGTGTCGTTCTCGTTTTACCTCGTGCTGTTTGCATCTGACCTCGTGGCGTTCTCTCCTTATCTAGTACTGTAATAATCTTGTGTACTTCGTGTCGTTCGCTTCTCTTCGTGCTGTAGTCACCTTGTGTATCTCGCGTCGTTCTCAGTAAAGTGCATCTCGTGTTGCTATCACATACCTCATGCAGTTGTAATTCTTGTGGCCCTCGGTGTTAATGGTTTTTATCTCCTTGCAGGTCCGAGGAAGAACATTCACCGGCGTCTGGGCTGCACGTGATCCGATACTAAAGGAACCAATGCTATAAGGGCACGTGACAAGAAGGTTCTGGATGAAGCGTGGGAGGCACATGCATTCTGCACCTTACCCACCTGCTGCTGCTGCTATATAAGGAAGCCTTCGTCCATAGATGAAGGTTGATCGAAAGGAAAAAGCAAAAAAGGAGAAGTGAAGAGAGTTCGATCCAGAAGAAAAGAAAGAGAAGAAGAGCAGAAGGAAAAGAAGAGAAAGAGAGAGATTAGGAGAGTAGAAGAGAAAGAAAGAGAGATAGAGAGTGAGAGATTTGGAGAGCAGAAGAGAAAGAACGAGAGAAAGAGAGTGAGCGAGAGAGCTCGTGGAGAAGAAGGAAGAAGCTGCTTGAAGATCTGTCTTCACTGGACCATGGATCAGATCCAGGCCAGTCAGCTCCGTTGAGAGCCACATTGTGCATTTCGTTTTACAGCTTTCTGATTGCTGTGTTATTTTCCTTTATTGTTTTCCTTTGTTTTCTGATCATCTTTGTTCTTCCGATTGCCCTGTTGGGGATCGGGTTCCTCCTGTTGGTTCAGGAGAAGGGAGATCTGATCTCCAGGTTGCAAGTGACAGGTTGTCACTTGTGGGTTGCCCTCTGGTTAGAGGAAGGGAGGCTAGTCCTCCGGTTCTGGGCTTGTGGTTGTAAGTCCAGTGGTCCCTCCTGGTCTGCAGGAAGAGAGGTCTTCGACCTCTAGTTTCCAAGTGGCTGGGAGTCACTTGGGTGTCCCTCCGGTTGGGAGGAAGAGGGGAGGCTGTTCCCCTGGTCAAGCTGTGTGGCAGCAACTGTTTGCAGACTGAGTCTGCTTGGTTCTAGCGTTTGCTAGTGAAGCCTCACTCCGGTTGGGAGTGAGGGGTGGATGTAGGTCTGGAGGACCGAACCACCTTAAAATCTTTGAGCAGTGGTTTGCTTGTAGTGTGTTCTTCCATATCTCCTACCACCCTTCACAGATTGTCTTGAGATTTCTTATTCTCATTTGTGCTGCTTCCGCTAGTTGGTTATTTGGGGGCCAGTTACATATTTGCTCTTTTGTTTAAAAGGATTTTCAACTGGTTCATCAGATTGCTTGATTTGCTTCCGCTAGATGCTTGGATAGACACGCTCCAAGTGTTTGTATTTGAGTTGAATCAAATTGGTTCTATTCTGTGTATATCTCTAGCATCCTAGTTTTTATTTGGCCATTATACATAGAAGGATACATTCACCCCCCTCTGTATCCGGGCCTAGCACCCTAACATTTGGTATCAGAGCGGTGTCTGCATACAAGGTCCAGCAACCTGCAGATCCGATCTTGCAGTCGTAGGTGCTAATTTGTTTTAGTGCATCAATATTCCTGTTGCATTAATCTGTTGTGTTCACATGGCTCATCCACCGATTTTCAGTGGTACGCACTTTAATGCATTGTTCACTAGTCTGAAGAATTATGTCAAATCGGTGAATCCAGACCTGTAGAAAGTAATTTCACATGGTCCTCATGAATTACCAAAGAAAAAGTCCAAATGGACTGACAGTCACGAATCAATGTATGAGGAGAATCAGACAGCTATAAATCTGATGAAAGCAGCCACTGACAAAGCCTTTCACTCATGTTTCCTTGATTGCAGATCTGCAAGGGATATGTTGGAAATGATGAAGAGAGCCGGGAAAGGAAATCAAACAAGCTGCATGATGGCTGACAGAAGCAATCAAAGCAGCAGCCAAAATGAAGATGATGATGATGAGGTAAATCTCTTCGAGAATTTTTCTCTTGATGATTGGGAGAATGCATATGCTGAATTGTTAGAGTCACATGAGAGCTTAAGAAAACAGAATAAAAAGTTGAAGAAGGGTACTGGGATAGATAGCTCTAGCTCTCCATGTGAAAACTGTTCAAGTACGAAGCAACTTCATGATGCATGTCTGTCTGATAATCATATATATAAAAATTAGAATGCAAAACTGAAGAAGGAACTTGAATGTGTTTACTCTGAACTAAACAAGTTAAAATCTGAAGATGACTCTCTCAGAAAACTCTCCAAAGAAGATGAAGAAAAATCAGAGAAACTTAAACAGGAGAACAAATTGCTGATTGAAAAATTGAATGCCATAAAATTTGTAAACATGGAATTACAGAAAGATCTGGAGAAACAGCAAAAAGAATTAAAGGAATTTAAAAATGGAAGAAAGTATGAAGTCAATTCAGAAGATCAGCTTCTAATAAATGAATTGGTTCAGAATGACAAACTTAAGGAAGAAAATGAGAAATTGAAAATGCTGAACTCCACTATGTCTGAGAGACTTCTAGCTTTAGAAAAAGGTAAAAGTGTTTACGTTGAAGATTCTGATAAACTGAGCAATCTGAAAAATGAAATTGAGAAATATAAAACTACCAACAAAGTTTTGAATGAAGCTATGAATTGTAGTGAGCAAGAGATTGCCAGTTATGAGTTACAAATCACCTCTTTAGAAAATGAAATCTAAGACTTAAAGAACTCTCTGTCAAAGTTTGTAAGTGGACAAGAAAATCTGGACAAGTTGTTAGGAGTTAAGGTCAATACTCAAAGGGAAGGGTTGGGCTACAACAATGCCAATAAAAAGGTATTTGAAAACAAGCTGACGACATCCTTTGTCAAAGCATCTGATATAGCCACAACCTCAGAAAATAAACAACCAAATGTTCAGAAGAATCAGAAACAAACTGAAAAGTTGAAAAAGGTTGATGGATCCAAGCTGAAAACTGTTTTCATTAAATCTTCTGAATAGGAAAAGCCTTCCACTTCATCTCCAAGTCAGTACAAGGCTAAGAAAACAGGAAAAGAGGATAAAAATCAGAAAAGGACTGTAAATCAGAAAATAAATGAAAAGGGTTCATCAGTGATTGCTGATCACAGTCCACACACACACTCACATGCATCTAAAAAGAAGATTATCTGTCATTATTGTCATAAAGTTGGACATCTGATGCATGAGTGTAAGTTGATGGAGAAGGATAATAAGAATGCTAGGAGATATCATGATAAAAATCCTTCATCTCAGAAAAGGAGAATTGAGTGCTTTCATTGTGGTAAACTAGGACACAAAATTTCACAATGCTGGTTTGTTAGTGATAAGAATAAATTTCATGCAAACGATTATGCTCTTAACAAGAACAAGTCTGTTCCAATAAACCAGCATATGACATGCTTTAATTGTGGAAAATTGGGTCATAAGAGATTTGAATGCTGGCTGAATGCTGGTAATAAAATTTCTAATTCATGCTTTCACTGTGGCAAGATGGGCCACATTGCAGCCCACTGTTGGCATGCTCAGGGTAGACAATTCAATTCTAAAATTGTTAAACTCCCTGCAAATGGAAATGTTTTTGGAAGTAATGTTTTTAGAGGCAAGCACAATGAGTGCTTCAAATGTGGGAAGTATGGCCATACAGTCAAGGACTGTTGGCATATTCAGGGTAGAAATGTGAATCTCAAACATGCTAAATTCCCTGTAAGACAACTTGCAAAACTTTCATGTTATAACTGTGGGAAGCCAGGTCACAGGGCTGCAACCTGTTGGCTGGCAGGATATCAAAACCAAACTGGTTTTGGCAAACAGAATTTTTATTCTGTTAACAAGAAATCTCATGCTTATGCACATAAAATTCATGCTAACAAGAATGTGCATGAATCAGATCTGAAAACTGCTCCTAGAAATGTGCTGAGAAAACCTGCTAGGAGTAATACTATTTTGTCAGGACCCAAGACTTCTTGGGTACCTGTTTGTGCAAAATAACATTGCTATGCAGGTGTGCCTTGGGACTGGAATAAAAAGGGGTAATGATCCAAGGCACTCAAGAAGAAAACCCCATACTGAACTTTTCAGGTAAACTTCTGTTCTTCTTGTTTTTAGTTTTAATGCATAGCAAGTTAAATCTGTTTTTCGCATTTTCATTCATTATTTGCCATGTGCATTATTTTCTGATCATGCATTTGATGAGAGTTCTGTGCAAATATCAGATTAAAAAGGGTTGTCTGTATCTGATGCATGCATAGGCTAATTGCAATTGCTTGATAATTATGTTATGCATAGACTCTGAAAACAAATTGCATTTCGAATTTTCTGGAAAAATCTGAACTGCCTATGAGTGTGACTTGAAACTTGTGTGTTGCAATAGCTAACTGAAATTCTGAATTGCATATAGGACTGCATGTTGAATAATCATGCATGACCTCAATAGTATATAAATGGTAAGGTACCAAAGGGCAGGGAGGTCTGTCTGGAGGTTCTTACTATGTGTGAGGTGGTCTTTTAGACCAAGTGCTCCTCCTAGTACCATGGGTCATCTTGCTGGTTAGGACAGTCTGAATGTGCATGAATCATTTGGTATCATATGTTCAGTTTTCAGTGCAAACATTGCATGTTTTCAGGGGGAGTTAGTTGCATATCCTTGCATAGCATTCAATGTTGAGTCTTTGCATGTCCCTGCATACATATAGTGCATTGCATTTCCTCATATTGAAAAGGCCAAAAAGAGAGTTTGAATGCATGTTGTGAGGGGGAGTCAATGCATTGCATATAGGTTGTCAAATGCATACATGTGTCAGAACTCATTGCATATTCTCTCTTATTGATTTTGTTGACAAACCTTAATCATATTCTGAAAAACTTTGAGCTTCACAATCTCTCTTAACAATTGGTATTTCTCCTATCAATTGGTATCATTTGGGTTCAGAATTCAATCAGTCCTTCATGAAGATTTCAATGGGCTATCTCGATCATAAATCTGAAAATTTTGAACTAGAAATCTTCTATTATACAGCTTTATGAATGTTTGAATCAACTCATGTGGTTTAAGTTTAATGTTCATGGAGTTTGACTTTAAAATCTCTTAAAAATATCTGAAGCATGCTTAATAAATCTTAACCATCTGCTTCATGATGTGTCTTGTGAAAAATTTCTGAAATCTGCACTTTTGAATACATGACCTTAATTGGTTAAGTACATGAAACTATTATTGATTTGAAGCAAATGAATGTCTCTGAAATGTCTAAAGGGTGATATCTGTCAGAGCAATGACATTGGTCATTGAGAAACACAAGTCCAAAGGACTGTGTCATGAGGTGCCTTAGTTAACTCTGCATAAAATTCATTGAAAATCAGGCAGAGCAATGGCATGCACACTGAGAAATATAACTCACTCATTAAAAATGATTTGTAGTGTGTCATGATGTGTAAATGCTAACTCTGTTCACATAAAGTATGACAGTTAGTCACAGTAAGGGCTTAGGGATATTGGCCTCTAATCAAGGTATATCCTCTAGTTGCAATGTGTACACTGAACTAGAGTGCTCGTAAAATTTGTAGCAGGAAAATTTTTGAACAAATTAAAATATCTGAATATTGATGCTAAAATCAAATTGCTCAACCCTAGACAAAATCCTATGACTTCATAATTGCTTGATTTCAATACTAGTGCATGTAATTCTGAAAGAAGTCAATAGATTTAATTGTGTAAGACAAAGGGAGGATAATCAAGATAAATATGAGGGCTTGGTTCATTTTTATTAAAACATGGTTTTAGATATCAATACAGAATTTTATTGATAAACTCTGCATACATCATGTTTAAACCATGCTGTTCAATAAATGTCATTCATAAGCCCTTATGATGGAAGACTTTGAAAACTTATGTTTTAGATTTATGAGATTGATATCTCTTTGAAAATCTGGCTGAATTTCTTGTGTTTGGAGCATCCTTGAAAAATCTGTTAGCTGAATTTCTTCTGCTCATGTCCTTGGTTCATTGACCTGAACTTCTCCTTGTCTACCCCTGTGGTGTCCTTCTCATCTATCTCATAAGATTCCACTTATTGAGGGGAAGCTTCCATGTCATGCATCACTTGCATATCAATTGGCATCTATTCAGGGGGAGCAATCCTTGTCATACTGAATCATGTTCATATCATTTGTGACCTTGCATTCATATACTTAGGGGGAAGTATTGCATTTCTTGTTGCATCTGCATTTTTGCATTTACCCCTTCCCATGGTTTATTTTGATTATACCAAAGGGGGAGATAGTTTACCAAAGAGGGAGAATATCATTCAATCAGTGCATGCAGGTTCCTTTTGATCATCTCTACCTCATGTTTTTGCTGAAACTCTTAAAGGGGGAGCATTGTGTTCTTGCATTCATATTTCTAGGGGGAGCTCTTGCATTTTGGTATCTCTTTCTGCAAGTATCAAAGGGAAGATTTTTGTTCAATCATTGCTTGCTGGTTTGTCTTCTCTTCTCAAACTATTTTTTTTGATGAAGTCAAAGGGGGAGAATAGTTTGAGTCATCAGAATGACTTTCATAAGAATGTATTACATCATCAGAATGACTCACTGTGTATTGTTGCCATCATCAAAAAGGGGGAGATTGTTGTGCCCCTGGCCCCTGTGGCTTGTGGTTTTGATGATTGGCTCTAGGGGTTTGTGATGATTGGTTTTAATGTGAGCTAATCACTGTGAGTCACCATGGTTTTATTAGTCACTCTTATATGGTTTTATTCAGTCACTCTTATATTTAGTCTGTCATTCAAATGTTCATTCAGTCTCTCATATGTTCAGTCAGTTTATCTGCTTAAACTGTGAGTCATTGCATTTGAAGTTCAGACTGATTATCTACTGCATAAAGCATTGATATGCATTAATAGAATCTGCACATATGCATCAGGCAGCAAGTGTGTACAACGCCCTGTGTAGGCACGACAAGTCCATACACTGGCTGCACATAGCACAGCTGCAGACACTTCTAAGTCTACACATTGTGTAGCTTGCTGGCATAATCTGTACACTCATCTGTTTGCATGTGTCACCAAGTCCACACATTGCATCATGTGTTTCTTCATTTGATTGAGTCTATACATTATCCTAGGCTAAGTGTGTACAGCGTCTCATTCATGCTTTGATTAATGAAGTCTGTACATCAGTCTTCACTTTCTAAGTCTGTACAGCCGTTGGGTTTGGACTCAGAGTCTATACACTCGATTTGCCTTTGAATTGGTTAAGTGTGTACATTGAGCGTCTCACTTAGCGTCTAAGGCAAAGTCTACACGTTGCTACAGTAACGAAAGTCTATACATCCGATTGTGCAGTCTCTTAGCCATCGTCTCACTTTCTTCAAGTCTAGACATTGCACTGCTGCATCCATCGTCTTGGCCAGCGTCTCATGCAAAGTCCATACGTTGCAAGTCTATACACTCGTTGTTAGAAGCCTCTGCGTTTCAAAGTCCATTTGTTGCACTCTCAAGTCTGTACATTGCCTTCAAGGCATCAAGTCTATACAGTGGACTGTGCTTCATGCATTGGACAAGTCTGTACATCGACCTGTTCACTCGTTTGAGCAAGTCTATACATTGCGTTGCCTTACCTACGTTCAAGACCACCAAGTCTGTACATTGGGTAAAGTCTACACATCGCCTCGGTCACTTGCTTCAAATTCTATACAATGTGAACATTCATGTCTGTACAGACTTCACCTCATCTCAAGTCGAGTCTAACTGTGTTGCCTCCATGTCGTTCTTAGTTCGAGTCGTTTCTTTGTTATGTCTGTCCTCGTGTTGCTTCTCCTAGACCTCGTGTCTTTGAATTGTTCCATGTTGTTTTCGTGTCATTTTCGTCTTCGAGTCGTTCGTTCGTTCGAACAACTTAGTACTCGAGTTGTTTGTCATGTGTATTCAAGTCTTTTTAGTAAAGTGTCGTTTCACCTCGTGCCGTTCTCTTTGCTGCTTGTTATGTCGTGTTATTTTTGTATTCATGTCTTCGTGTTGCTTTTGTATTCGTGTCTTCATGTTATTCTTGTGTTTATGTCCTCGTGATTGTTTATTTCTATCCTCATCCTGGTTCCTTCTGATCGTGTGTCTGTCTACCTTTTTCACTCCGTGAGACTTCCTTCTCACCTCGTGCTGTTCTCTTCTGACTTCGTGTCGTTTTCTTTGTGGTGTTAGCTTTATTATTATGTATCTCGTGTCGTTCTCTTCGTAGTGTTTGTTTTGTTACAGTGATACTTCGTGTCGTTCTCGTTTTACCTCGTGCTGTTTGCATCTGACCTCGTGTCATTCTCTCCTTGTCTAGTACTGTAATAATATTGTGTACTTCGTGTCATTCTCTTCTCTTCGTGCTGTAGTCACCTTGTGTATCTCGCGTCATTCTCAGTAAAGTGCATCTCGTGTTGCTATCACATACCTCATGCAGTTGTAGTTCTTGTGGCCCTCAGTGTTAATGGTTTTTATCTCCTTGTAGGTCCGAGGAAGAACATTCACCGGCGTCTGGGCTGCACGTGATCCGATACTAAAGGAACCAATGCTATAAGGGCACGTGGCAAGAAGGTTCTGGATGAAGCGTGGGAGGCACACGCATTCTGCACCTTACCCACCTGCTGCTGCTGCTATATAAGGAAGCCTTCGTCCACAGATGAAGGTTGATCGAAAGGAAAAAGCAAAAAAGGAGAAGTGAAGAGAGTTCGATCCAGAAGAAAAGAAAGAGAAGAAGAGCAGAAGGAAAAGAAGAGAAAGAGAGAGATTAGGAGAGTAGAAGAGAAAGAAAGAGAGATAGAGAGTGAGAGATTTGGAGAGCAGAAGAGAAAGAAAGAGAGAAAGAGAGTGAGCGAGAGAGCTCGTGGAGAAGAAGGAAGAAGCTGCTTGAAGATCTGTCTTCACTGGACCGTGGATCAGATCCAGGCCAGTCAGCTCCGTTGAGAGCCACATTGTGCATTTCGTTTTACAGCTTTCTGATTGCTGTGTTATTTTCCTTTATTGTTTTCCTTTGTTTTCTGATCATCTTTGTTCTTCCGATTGCCCTGTTGGGGATCGGGTTCCTCCTGTTGGTTCAGGAGAAGGGAGATCTGATCTCCAGATTGCAAGTGACAGGTTGTCACTTGTGGGTTGCCCTCTGGTTAGAGGAAGGGAGGCTAGTCCTCCGGTTCTGGGCTTGTGGTTGCAAGTCCAGTGGTCCCTCCTGGTCTGGAGGAAGAGAGGTTTTCGACCTCTAGTTTCCAAGTGGCTGAGAGTCACTTGGGTGTCCCTCCGGTTGGGAGGAAGAGGGGAGGCTGTTCCCCTGGTCAAGCTGTGTGGCAGCAACTATTTACAGACTGAGTCTGCTTGGTTCTAGGGTTTGCTAGTGAAGCCTCACTCCGGTTGGGAGTGAGGGGTGGATGTAGGTCTGGAGGACCGAACCACCTTAAAATCTTTGAGCAGTGGTTTGCTTGTAGTGTGTTCTTCCATATCTTCTACCACCCTTCACAGATTGTCTTGAGATTTCTTATTCTCATTTGTGCTGCTTCCGCTAGTTGGTTATTTGGGGGCCAGTTACATATTTGCTCTTTTGTTTAAAACGATTTTCAACTGGTTCATCAGATTGCTTGATTTGCTTCCGCTAGATGCTTGGATAGGCACGCTCCAAGTGTTTGTATTTGAGTTGAATCAAATTGGTTCTATTCTGTGTCTATCTCTAGCATCCTAGTTTTTATTTGGCCATTATACATAGAAGGATACATTCACCCCCCTCTGTATCCGGGCCTAGCACCCTAACAGAAGTTGGGAATCCCAGGCCCTTTGGGGGTCAGCCTAAGCCAACTAAGTCACTTAGAATCATTGGGTCTCGCCTCGGACCCTTGCCATCATCCCCCGGCCCCACCGGGTGATCACGGTGCCGTGTGAGTAAGCCGATATCGTGAGAATCATTGGAGTGCTTGTATGCTTGTGGGTCTAGGTCCTAGGGTCATCAACTCATACTTAGTCAACCTTAGGCTGTGTCACATTAAGATGTGGCCTATACGAGAGTCCAGGCTCATCTCGTATGGAGTATCAGCGGCAAAACTACACTTGTGGGGCATGCGATACTGGTGCTCCAGCCTCCTCACATCCACCTCCCCCAGTTCGCTGCAGTTGGGGACCGGAGCCCTCGCCACCGGCTCGTCCTCCCACCCCCCAACATCTGGGCGCTGGCCCGCCATGGAGTCAGAAGAAGACTCTGATGGAAGACGGTCCCGAGACCCTGAAGATTCTGGGGGAGGAGGAAGCTGCTGGACGGCCTCTGCGGTTATCGCTACCAACTCCTTGAATGCTGCCGTGAGCCTCTGCTCCTCGGTCGTGTCCTCACGGCGCATCGAAGAGCCCCAAAAATGAGAATGAAGGAGAGCCAAAACCCTAAGAAACGAAGGGAGTTTGGAATGACAACAAGCGCCCAATGCCTATAAACCCACGCAAAAGGCGGCGCGTTGTTCCGACCTCCGAGGAAAGGGGGCCCCTTCAGTTCAAATCTGTCAAGATCATCATTAACACGGGCACAGGTGACCACGACACGTGGCTTCCTAAACACGGCCAGATCTCCACCCACCTGAGCCACGCTGGTCCGAAACCCCAAGCAGCTACTCGTCCGAGCTTACTAAAGCTCGGGAGTAGGGGGAACAAGTGGAGAGGGGGATTTCTGCAGCCTGATTAAGAGCAGCCAAACTAGGCCCATCAGGACCGAACAAGGCTCAGCTCATCCAAGTGACAGCCCTCTCGGGCCCACTTCCGCCATAAAAGCCCAATAAAGAACACTCGGGATCCCATCCTTCCTCGGCGGCCCTTAGGCTTGAAAGGCCCGAACGTCAGAACGGAGGAAGACCCACGCCCGAGCCATCTCTCCACCGAGATAAGGGCAGGCGCTCCGCGCCCACTCCGATCTGACTGCATCCGAGCTACGCCCATCGCCCGGACAGGGATGGCACTTCTCATGCTTGGATCAACTGACAAATGCTTATCCATGCAGCCGTTGACAGTCCTTTATGAGTAGGAGTTCAGCGGGATAAGGGTGCCACGATCTCCCAAGGTCATTAAGGGCCCACGATGAGGATGTAACGATCCCATGATGAGGACGTAACTCCCGCCTAAAACTCCTCAGCTTATGGGACTCTTCGGGGGAGCTCGCTATATAAACCAAGGACTCCCTCCGGTAGCGGGTAAGGCATATAGAGGCCTAACACTCCCTGAGCAGGAACCACTTCACCATCTTGGTGTTGGGGAATCTCACGCATCTCTTTCAACCTCCCTCAATACCTTCCACCATTGCTCTACTGACTTAAGCATCAGAGTATTTTCCTAGGGAACTATCCCTGGGCCTCCTAATTCGTTTCCCTTTCTTTGCAGTTCACTATCCGGTGATCATCCTCCCAGCTCAAGACCAGCGCGAGATCACGCCCCTTCAGCTGTGGTCTTCCCTTGACTACATTTTTCAAGTCACGGTCACCCGACTGACCGCGTTCTTATTGCAGAGTCCAAACTATTCTGGGCTACATTTTCTTCGGCCGAGGACTCTTTGGACTCTTTGTTGGTGACGTTTTCAATGAGGATAACTTGCCGCCTCTATTTTCATCGATTCTAGGCTCTTATTCCCACTATTATCTCGACGTTTATCAATCTATATCCCTATTTTTGGGTAATTATCCTCTAAATCGACCTAGGGTATCCTACACTTCTATAAATAGCACCCTGCTGCAACTGCGCGAAGGGGGGCGATTCTTAGGCTTGGGGCGAAGCCATGCTGCACCGCCGTCTCGTCTCTTCGATCCCAAACCATCCAAGGAAGTACTAACCTCGTCTTCCCACGTTCAGGGCTCTTTCTCTCGTCCTTCCTATATGTTCTCTACTCCTACTTTCTCTACTTTCACACAGATTCTGCACTTTTCTGCACGTTGTTGCACATTCTTGCATTTTGCATCATTGATTCCTGCAGCCCTACTGCGTGTTAATTCATTCTTTTTATTCATACACACACTAACATTTTGCACCCATTTACAGGGGTTAAAAACCCTCCCCCGGTGCATTCTCCCTCTTATTTTCATGTTGATTTATGCATGCGGGATAGATGCTACATGTACATGTTTTAATGGGCTTTTCCTATTTATGTTGGCTTTGATTCACCAGAAAAGCAAGAGTAAGTGAGGCCCTTACTTTCTAGCCTACTGGAAGGTGAGGATGGATGAACCACAACTTCCATATATCGTGTTGAGCGCGATCATCTCTTCATTTTTTTCAAGGTACGTAGCACACGCAATCTCCACGTCTTTGGCACTGTAAACCCTTGGCGGCGATCACAGTATTCCTTCATTCCCCCTCCTTTGTGTTTTATTATCATGCTTATACACAAATGCACATTCATTCACCTCATTTGGGGGCAACATTAATCCATCTACAGTATATACTGCCACTCCATCCCTTTAACCCTTCCGAGCTTTGGCTCATGGGTGGTGGGCCAAGATCCAAAAATATTGGGGTCTTTCTTGGTATTCGGATCTTGGGTTGCTACAAGGTGTATGACTAAGTTATTTGGAAGGAGCAGGTCTAGCAGGAGGCGTCAGGAACAGCAGGAGTCGACACTGGCAATGTGTGTTCAGTAGCTAGTGGCCCAACCATCGCTACACAACATGACCGAGCAACCAGGGCAGTGTCCGAGATGTGGTGGTTTTCATATTGGCAGGCCGTGTTCGGCAGTTGTGGCAGAATTAGTGTGCTTTAGTTGTGGACAGATTAGGCATATTATTCATGAATGTCCTTTGGGGTCGCACCAGGTGGCGATCTTATGATTTGACTAGGTAGGGATCCTGAGATGTACGAGGTTTGTGACTGGGAGATCGTTGTGGTATTCCCCCTCGTGGAAGCTATGATTTATGTTTTATTTCATTATGTATTGTGTTTTATTCAATTCCGTTGTTTTCCATCTTGTCTATGCTTGGGGTCCTCCTCGAGCATGTCGGGGAGTTGGTAAGGGTGCCTTGAGTGCCAGCAGTGGATCTGCATGTGGGAGTTTCATGTTCACCCTTCGCTGTAACTGAGTGTCTCGGTGCTGTCGAGCATGTGGAATTACCAGCTAGGCTGCTGTTGATAATTATCTACCCCAAAAAAAGAATAATAATAAGCATAAGCATGCGACGTAAGAAAGGGGTGATAAAGAAATAGCAAAGAACTGTTATCGCCACTAAGGGCTAACAACTGGGAAACACTATAGAAACTCAGAGGGACCTACCGCGTACCTTGGAAAAGAGGGGAAATGCGATCAAAGATCAGCCGCAACAATGTGATCGTGCTTAAGAAAAAGGGTGCGAGAACTTCGTGGGTTAACTCCTCCTCGCCTTCCAATTGGCCAGAGAGTGAGGGCCCCACATTCTACTCTTGCCTTCCTATGAAACAAAGTCACAAAGAGGATAAAAACTCATTAGAACATGCAACGTGTAGCATCAATCCCGTATACAAAAATAAGCATGAGAAAAAGTTGGAGAACACACTGGGGGAGGGTTTTTAACCCCTGTAGAAGGGACAAAATAATAGGTGTGTGTATTATGATGATAAAAGAGTGTGAGGAGAATGTAAAACGCAGAGAATAGCAGTGAAAAGTGTGATGCAAAGTGCATGTAAACGTGCAAAAATGTGCAGAAAATAGTGTAGCAGAAAGTAGTGCAGAGAGTTAGGAGAAAATGAAGAAATGAAAGACTAAGAGAAGGAAGACGCAGGTATGAAGCTTCCCTGATGATTGGGGGTTGAAGAATAGGAGTCTGTAACGCGGCATGGCTCGCCCCAAGTAGAAATATGCCCTCCTGCAAGCCCACAACCCTAGGAGGCTATTTATAGGCCCTAGAAACCCTAAGTCGAATTTAGGATGATAATCATCAAAAAAATCAAGTTTTGATTGATAAACCTACAAGATATTAGTAGGATAATACCACGGGATGGGATAGAACTTGATCTGGAATGATATCTTTGGAGCAATCGACGTGAACGAGGCCTCTAAGGCGTCCTCGGCCGGAGAAAATGGAGTTCGAAATGAATTGGACTCTGTAATGAGAATGCGGTCAGCTACGCGACCGCTACCTTCAGAAAGTGGTCATCCGAGAACCGCGACCTAGCAAAGGCTGAAAAGGCCCAAAGAAGCTGAGTCGACGCACAAGTAGGCAGCAGGTCAACGCATCCATGAAGACAAGCAGATCACAGTCAAGTGATGTCCGTAAACACAAGTGATGATTGCAACCTCATGGTCCCGGTCATCACAAGACCGCGACCATGCTGGCTAGGCATATAGAAAACACCCCCCCCCCCCCCCCCCGCAACCATGGCTACGGGCTGAAAAATGAGAAAACCGAGGGAATTTGCCCCCAAGACTTAGTGGGCCAGAAAATGTTCAGAAATGGGCTCGAAATACGCTCAAGGAAGACTCCAAAATAATAGATAATTCAAGACATCATGAAAGATGAATAAAAGAAAGAACTCGACTTGCAAGTTAAAAATGGGTGTCAACAGATGCCCCACCCTGATGTCCGCTTTGCAAGGGAACGAGCGAAAGTGACGAGGAGGCGGAATGGAATGGAGATAGAGCAAAAGCGACAACTACATGAAATGGAGATGAAGTGGAGAGAACTGAAAAGTGGGCATCAATGCAAAAGACACCTGTCACAACCAACAAGCAACAGGAATTTTCTCGAAAACACCGAACTAACCACAAGGAATAGCTGATGCAGATGAGACATGTCTGGAGAACTAGGTAACTAAGGAAATGAAAAATGCGACCGACCTCATTAGGGGACACAATCAAGAGCCAATGAGGGGATCAGAAGAGCAAAAGTTGAAAAGCCGTAAAGAGAACTGAGATAAAATCTAAACAAGAATCACGTTGGCCAACCAGACCAAACGAATAGATCAGAGAAAATGTTCAAATTCAGAGTGAAATGAGGATCTCTTATTCAAGAGGTCTAAGTGCAATTAACCATTGCTGAGGAGAAACCTTGAAAGAATTACAAGGCGTGAATGCTTAAAATGCCATGATGCATGCTAGGCTAAAATAAAGAAATCATAAAAATGAAATCAAATAAAGAGAAAAATAGACAGTACTCAATGATAATATTC
Source organism: Amorphophallus konjac (assembly GCA_022559845.1). Taxonomy (NCBI): domain Eukaryota; kingdom Viridiplantae; phylum Streptophyta; class Magnoliopsida; order Alismatales; family Araceae; genus Amorphophallus; species Amorphophallus konjac. The sequence continues at coordinate 383,743,878 of CM040120.1, read as the reverse complement.
CTAGACCAAGTAAGCTGGGGTCAAGAGTCTTCTTGCAACCACGGCGTACAAGATAGAGTCCACCATCCCCCATCTGACTTAACCTAACGGCATATCCAACGATTAACCGTATGCTCCTAGATCATCATCGTTTTTGGTAAAGGGGAACATCAAATCCCAGAACAAACGGAGAACCAGCCAGTCCTTTAGATAATATAATAGCATATAATAACATATAGTAATGCAACAAAGAGAAGGGATAGAGAGCCATACCTGACTTACCTGCTAAGCAAAATAGTATTTTTTTATTTTTGATATTCAGATTTTTATGGATTTTCAAAACTAAAGCAACCACAAAATATGAACAAGACAACAAAGGTGAACAAACTAACACAACAGATGAACAGAATATAATGTCACATAACAACACATCAAAATAAAGATAGAACATCATAAATAAGCAACCAACAAGAATGGGACTGTGAAACACGGTGGGACAGCAACATGGTATGGTGGGACAACAAATGCGGTGGGACGAGAAACATGGTGGGACGACAAACATAACAATGGTGGAAATAAAACACACACATAGTGGGATAGCAAACACATGGTGGGACAAGAAACACAGAGACAAGACCGCAGAGACGACCAAGAATAGGAACTGACAAATGCTTCGGCCAAAACCCGTGATTAGATGAAGCGGAACCGCCAGGTTCACAATCATAAGACAAAGCCCTCTCATGGAGATAATGAAAAGATCGAGCGAGGTGAGTCAAAGGTTGAGAGGAACATGAGCTTCAGAGCAGATCAAGAGATAAGACCGAAGAAGAGACAAATTGAAAAAATGTGAACAGGAGGCTGAGTGAGATATAGGCCAAGGAAAGCTTGAAAACCTGCAACCTGCACACTCAACAAATAAATCACATCTGTTCTCAAAACAAAGATGAGTGAAATAAAAGACATAATTTTTTATTTTTGATAATTTTTTGATTTTTTTAGATTTTTGAAATATCTAATTTTTTTGAATTTTGAAATACTTTATTTTTGTTTTTATTTTTTTGATTTTTGAAATCTTTTATTTTTTTGTTTGATTTTATTTTGTTTTGTTACTTTTTTTATTAGTTTGACCAAGTTATTTGCAGCACATAGACAGGTTTAAACTACTGGCTAAGGATCATCGTTCCTCCCCCTTTTCATCAAGGACTCTCCTGGGAACGGCGTGCATTCAAGGGTGGCACACTACAATCAACCGCCTCTAAAGAATGGTGCCCCTACTAAGGCCATACTTGGGATATGACCCAGCCTAAGAGGGAGAAATAGAATAAAATTGGAGATAAGCCTTATGCAAGATGGGAAATAACAGGACTACCCCTCAGAGAGATACAGTCTGTTACGCTCGGGCTTTGTGTCTTTGATTTTGGACCCACTTATTAGGCATGCATACGACCGGGCTCATGACATCCCATGGGAAACTGTACTGCCACTCTTGCCATGCCTTTGATTCATAATTTTCACTAATTTTTTTCTATTGATAGCCCTTACTAGCTAGATCTTGCATGAAAGCTCATTTTAAAGAGTCATTGAGACTGCCCCTATTTGAGATTTCTCTCGTATTAGGGAGCACCGAGGTTGGGCATCTTATCCATCCATCTCTTGCCCTCGCACTCGGCCGAGTAGAGAAAGAAAAGGCCTTTCTGCAGACCCAAAGAATGGCCAAAGCAACAACAATGTTGCTCAAGAGGATATCAGCTATAGCTCACCGTGTAGTGTCCCATGCTCAAAGACACCCTTAATAATCGGGTAAAGAAATTGGACTCCCAGCATTGAACTATCACCAGCCTAGGGATACTGTAGAAGCGAACTCACTTTGACCTAACTAAGAGTCCTAAACCACTCAAACGCGTTAAGGAACCAACATTATAACTATGCGTAGGAAATAAAAATAATGGAAAAAAATAGTCTATTCTTACGCAATTAAAAGATACCTTGCAATCCAAGAAGGGGAAGTAGCATCCTAAAGCGCCTCGACCCGCGAGCTTCATATTCATTGCTTGATAGGACCAAGGTGAAAGGATAGCAAATGATAAATGATTCCTTGCCACGAAGGAGATGTAGACACCACACTGGATGAAGAAGGATAAAAGGAAGAGAGGTGGGGGCTGTAACTCCCTCGCAAGGGCACAAAGACCCTGATCACAAAGAACATGATACAGAAGAATCAGAAGTCAACTGGGATCAAGGCGGACTAAAGCCTCGAAAACAACAAGAGAAATGGTGGGAACCCCGAAAGGGTGATAAAGAAAGAATAGAAAATTAATGAGAAGATTGCTGCGACTGCGAAGAAGAAAAGTAATCCACCAATGTGGTTGGAGAAGAGTTAGAATTAGCAGAACCCGAAAATTCTGGAGGGGGATAATCGAATGAAAATTGAAAGTGAGAACAATAGAGGAGATCCGGAGGCTCCGCATGAGAAGAGGAAAAATCAGAAGATAATTTGTACTTAAAAAAATCAGGACAAACCAGACGAGGAGATGGACCAAATGAAGATTCAAAATTGGAGGGATGTGGACAACCCGGAGACTTTGAGTAAAGAGGGGAAGGATGAAGGCCCGTGGACCTGGGAAGAGAGGTGTAGATTAAGGGCACAGAATCGGTAGAAGGAAAGTACACCACCCAGTGGTGGGAACTCATGTGACGCCCTAGATTTTCAGATATGGTTCCACGGGCCGCGGATCATGTCTAAGTGGTTTTCAAACTTTTTATAATGGTTCTTTAGACCTATTGTCGGTGTGTTTGTGGCTTGTTTTGGGTCTGTGGCTGTGTGTGGGCGGTCTTGCCCTTTTCTTGAAATTTTTCTGGGTTGGTTTCCATTTTTTGGGATTTTTATATGAATAAATGAATTTCATGCTAATAGAATGGGCATTTATACAATTCTGGTTCTGGGAGGGTTCGGGAGCAATCCCTAATTCTCTTTTCTTCCCCTCCCGTGAGCGCCCCCCACCCCATCCGACCATTGTGAGCTCCTCTCCCCCGTTCGAGTGCACGCGGCTTCCTCCCTCCCCGACTGCAGATGGCGAGCCGAGGTGTCAGCGTGGTGGTGATGACGGCAGCGAGGCGTACGTGAAGGTGGCGGTTCGTGGCGAGCTCGTGGGTCGTGGGTGCTCGTGGTTTCGTGCGTGGAAGCGAGATCGACGTAGATTTCAGAGGATTATCACGTCTTTGACGTAGGGGGCGGATCCTTACCTCCCTTCCAGCATCTCACGTGATTTCAGGCCGTGGAGAGGTCGATAGGGGTGTGCTTTGTGCCGGGAGGGCTAAATGCATGTTTAGGGTTTGAGCGCCAGATCTAGCGATTCTCTAAGGTTTTGATGGCTTATAGGCCTTCTTTTGATGCTAGAGGGGTAGGGGGTTGAGTTCTCCTTCTTTTCCCCATCACTTGGGGGTGATTGGGGCGTGGAATGGGTTTTCCTGCGGAGTTCGCCATTTTTGGTCTCGGGAGGAGGTGGCGGTCCTACCAGAGGTTGCCTCCTTCCGCGGCAAGCTTTGGGATGGTCAGCTGGCGACCACCATTTGGCTGGGAGTCGGTTCAAGGTAGCGGCCTTGCGACTGACCACCACTAGATGGTAGCAGTCAGGCTGATGGGACATCGAAGCAAGACCACTAATTGGGTTTGTAATTGTATGGCAATTATAAGCCAATGGGTTAGTCATTAGGAATTAGTGGGTTTCTTTGCAAAAAGGTCATGTTGGCCCGGCGGGACCCCCACCCTCTCTCCCATTGGGCCACCTAGACTCTCTAGGGCCCATGTGGCACTGGTCCATGGTCCAAGATGGCATCTTGGACCAAGCCTCTCTTGTTGACTCCAAGAGGGGGGCGCCCCCTCCCTTGTCCCCATGTGGGAATTAAAATAATTCCCCTTTAGATTTGTTTATAATTGTTGTAATGGACCACACGGGAGAAGATTCCTCTCTCCCCTAATTACCCCTCCCTAACCCTAGATCTGAGGTTAGTTTAGGTCATTTACATTTCATATAAAACCCATGTATTTTCCATATTTTCAGATTAATGAGAAGAAAAAGCATTTGTGCACAATTTGTCCAAGGGCGCCTCCTCCCTCTCCCCTTCTTGCAGTAGAGATTGCAGCATAAATCCATGGTGTGATGCCATAAACTTGATGGATTCCAAGTTCTACCTCCTCCTCTGGGTGTGAAGCTCAGTCACAGCTGCTGCCGCCGCCATCGGAGCCGCCATTGAGTCGCCACAACTCCATCTTCATCATGTTGTCCAGATCTACGACCTGCAGAACTGAAGCCCAACGAATGGGTTGGTTCTCCCAATCCGGTTATCTGATGGTCATCAAATTTTGATAGATCATCCCCCTTATTATTACCTCATCCCATTTTAAATTTCCTGTCAATCCGCCACTATTTGCTATTTTTCCCAATTATTTAGTTCCACCCGCGCAATCTGCCAGTTTGCAGATCTGCGAGGCAGTGTCTTGTTCTATTATTTTTCCCACCCATTAAACCACTCCATAAAATCACCATAAAAATTGTGCACATCTCCCACATCCATCTCTATCCCCTATAAAATCCCCAAGACCCAGATCCACCACTTCCATATCGGTCAAAATTCATTTTTAGGCAAATCTTTGTCTGTCCTGACTGTCAGTAATCCGACCCAGAAGCAACAGCTGTGCCACAGAGTTTTTCATTTCCAATCCATTTATTGGATGGTTGTGAAATTAATATATGTTGTAGCCCTTTGAGTCCTATTTCCAACGGTGCCAATTTCACTCCGATCCTCCTCTGGATCTGGGCGCAACAATTATTTTCGTGGAAGCGCGCAAATCTGTTCGTGAATAGGCTAGCAGAGCAGTCCGTCGGTTAATTCTTGCGAAATACACCGGCTCAGATTCGGACGCCGACCTCAGGGATCGAAGAGGGACCTCCCGCCAACGTCCCAGCCAACCGCCGTGGCCAGAAGGTCACCGGAAGCCACTGTCCCAGCAGTCGAATTCACTTGTTGTCCAGCAAGTTTGAGCAGTATCGAGCCGGACCAGTAGCCCGCGTCCGACCCAAAAGCCCTCTGACTTGCTACCCGTCAACCCGAGTTCGCTACCCCTGGGTCCCACTGTAGCTCTTTACCTCCCTGTGTGGAGTGGGCATAAAATTCACTGCTGTAACTATTGTTTAATTACAGTACCGGAGTACGAGTCTTGGTCGGGGTCGTCTTCCCCACGGCCGGAGCGTGGAGGTATCGTGTCCTCTCCCCACTTTGGCATTTGCTTTCCTCGTATATATTCATATGTCGTTGCTAGAGTGATAGGAAATTAGCTCGTTCAATTTTAATCACCGCTGTGAGAGTGAGTGTGAGACATGTCCCGTGACTCGATCCAATCACGGAAGCGCCAAATACCCTTGACTCATTGCCGGTTTCTCAACCGCGCACATCCGCACGTTTCCCTCGCTAGGGACGAGTCGCGAGTTTGCCTAGAGTCTCAGGTTCGCATTCAAATTGGCGTCGATTCACGTCCCGTCCCACATCAAATTGCTATCAGAGCGGGTTAGAGTCTAGGGTAGTCGGTCCAAAGTTTGCATTTGCATTCCCATGCCCGGTATATTAACAGGTGCCCCGGAACGATAGGTTACGCCTATTGGGAAGGTAGTACACTTGCATGAGTGCGATCTTCGGATCAAACCTCTGCCCCGTATCACATACTGGTTGAGTCTAGGTTTGTAGTCGAGTCTGCATTCTAACTTTGCATTGTTGTTGTAGGGTCGTGTCTAGTCCCATTAGGGAGTCAGTTTGTTTTGTCCCGAGTGTCTGCATGGCCACTCTATAGCTCCCCGTGTCCCATGGATTCCCAATTGCCCATGTCATATGAATGGTGGCGCGACACCCAAGGATGGGGAATGCAACCCAGCCACCGCCGTAGGCCCGAAGCCTCGGACTTCTATGGCTCCAAAGTCCCGAGCAACTACCTAAACTGGGAAGCTACTATGGACAAATACTTTGAGTGATACACTATGTTCGATGCCATGCAAGTCATTTTTGCCCAAAAGTGGCTTGTTCACGAAGCCACCTGGAAATGGGAGAGCATTGAACGCATGAGGGAGATTAAGAGGCAATGGCACATCAAGTCATCGCGTGAGATGAAGGGCGAGCTTAGAAGGGTCTACCTACCCGGCCCAGTCACCTCCAACCGACCCTACCCAATCACTTCCAACTAAGTGGGTCATAGTCGGAGGCCAAGGGTCCCACATGTAGACGAGCCTAGACCCAAGACTAGGCCGAGTGATTATGGGCGAGTCCAACCCGATACCCCTACTCCAAACCCCACCATTACCGAACTCTTCAACATCATTTCGGATCGGTTGGATAGGATGTGTACTCAAATTGACGGACTCCTGCCCGAGCCTATGGAGGTCATGGCTGACATTCCCAACCCGGTGCTACCCCAAGGACCTTTCCCCCTCAAGGAGGACATTCCTTCCCCACCTGTGAGAGCTCCATTGTTCCCACCTTTACCCTCTGATCTTTTTTTGAAGTCACCTCAGCCCGAGCCACCCGTGCTTCTAACGGGGAAGCTAGTCGTCGACGAGCCACTACTTAGCTGGCTCAAGAAGGGCTTGGTCCCAAAAGTCTCTTTCTACCCGTCCATGGACCCCGCACTACAAATAGTGCCTGTCAACTCATTCCACACCACTTTTCGGTCTTTTCACGATGTTGACATTTTAGAAGACCTTATTAAGGGATTGGACAGGCAAATGAAGTTGACATGCATGTTGGCCCGAGGCTTCAACCAACCAACAAGTTGTATCGTCACCCATCCAGCCTTAGGGTCAATTACCTCCGTGTGCACCATGGGTCACGTCACCACGGAAGTTCTTGTATTCCTCCCCATGCCGGCCGAGCCTAACATCATTCCACTTATCCCGAGGGAGAAACCTTATCTCCTACATATGACCACTGTCCCACCTACCACAATGCCTGAGGGTGATCATTTACACCTTCAAGAAATTCACACTTGGGATCATGCCATGAGGGAACCTATATCGAGGGGTCACACATTCTTTGATCCCTTGGATCCCTTCCCTAGTGAACCCCTTTACCCACCATATCTACTCCACTTCTTTAGGAAAGTTCACTAACACACCCCTTCCCCACGGGCCAGTCCACCTACACTCCGCAAGGAGCCCATTCATTGGGGTACGGAAGAAAGTGACTTTGGCTCTCCTAGCCCACCCAAACCTCCCAAATCCAAAGGGCTATCAGTGTATGAATGGTGCATGTTAGGATGTCTAGGATTCCATTCCACCAATATTAGGTTGCGTCATGTGTATGCAAGGCACACATTCGGATGTCCTAGTCCACCATTGCATATGTATGGGTCGATCTAACAGTAGGTTTGTTTAGGGTCGTGTGTGAGTTTGTGTTTTTCTTTATTTGTTTAGAGTCTGTACATGCATGTGTCGAGCATATTAGGAGTTGCATAGTCGGTCTAATGCAAGCTCGTAATGTCAGTCCCTTTCGAGTGCGAGGCAAGTCGGGTATAATGCATGCATTGTAGAACTTGTCAGAATTTGGGATCAGCTCTACCTCAATGTCTCAGATCTAGTCACCTATAAGGACCCAGCGGTGATTCCTAGTGAGGCATTAAGCCATCTCCTTCCTTTGAGAGTGACCCCACCCCGGAGTGTCCACCACTAGCCTCATTCCCACAGCAGTGTGAGCATATAGAACATATACGGGATGAGTAGGTGACGATTACTAGGAGTAGAGTGTATCTCTGCGCTACCTGGTACGGTGACGGATCCGCAGGAGCCACGTGAACAATCACACCTCTTACTCGACGGGGTCGAGTTCTTCCCACCCGGGGAGAATTGATGGGACATCGAAGCAAGACCACTAATTGGGTTTGCAAGTGTATGGCAATTATAAGCCAATGGGTTAGTCATTAGAAATTAGTGGGTTTCTTTGCAAAAATGCCATGTTGGCCCGGCGGGACCCTGTTGACACCTAAAATATGTCAAAAGAGACCAAAGCAGACTCAGGGCTCTGAAGGCTGATCAGAGGTGCGGCTCTTGTGTCATCCCTGGAAGTACTGAGAATCAGAATAGAAGAGATCCACTACCCCTAACACTTTGTCCGGCTAAAACTATCTCTGGTTAGGCCGCTGCCCAGTACTGCTATCATTCAGATAGTCAGGCTGATAAAACTATAAAAAAATTAAGGCAACCATCTGCCTGCTGGAAAGGATCTTCAGATAATTCTGATGCTCGTAGAAAGGGATTCACATAGCCCCAGAGCTGGTGGTAAATGCGAGATGTTAAGCAAGCCTCGAATGAAACAGATATCTACTCTAGAAGCCCACTAAACCGGTGAGGAAGACCCTTTAGGTGAACCCTCACTTGGCGCCGGATGATGAAGAAATGGGCCAAGCCCAACACAAGCTGAGGCGCGCCGAGAAGCTTCTTGCTGGCGCGCCGGGGAGCTCGTGCCGAGAGGCTGAGGGCCATCCCTGATGAGGACATCACCAGCAATTTCATATGATCGAGGATCCCGATACTCGCCGCCTAAGCTACATCTTGTTCACCACGTTATTTCGAGTCCTATGATGTAATTTTAATTTTCTACTCATGTAATTTGCCTTTTATTTGAGTCTTGTACCTAGGTTATTAAGTCATTTCCCTAAGTTCGAGTCTCATTAGGCTATGGTGCTTGCTATTGGGCCTATTTCTTTGGGCTAGGCCCATGGGCGCACCCCCCCTTCCTTGGTTATCTGTTAGTATGTTAAAAGTCAGGGTCTTATATGTAAAAGTGGGTTTCCTACAAATAGGACCCCAATTCCTCAGTTGTAAGCTAATGAATATTGGAGTAAAAATTTGCCAAGGCATTTGTGCATCTCTCTCTCTCTAGCTCTTTCTCTCTCTTCTTCTCTCTCTCACTAAAGGGGGCGAACCCCATTCTCTCTCCTCCCCACTCCAAATTCAAAATTCACTCTCTCTCCTCCCTATTCACCTCTATTTAAGACCCCTCCCCCTTCCCCATACCTTCCATTTACTCCCCCTCCAACCCCTAGGTGGAACCCCTTTCTCCTAGGCACCTCTCCCCCTTCCCAAGCAACCTTTCCCCTTCCCCATACAACCCCTTCACATTCCCAAGGGAGAATCCATTCTCCTAGACACCCTTTCCCCTTCCCAAAGCAACTCTTCCCCTTCCCTAGGCCTCCATTAGCACCTCCATTAACCCTCCACCCAAATCGAAGGGAACCCTCCCCATTTCCCCAAGCCACTTGTGCCCCCATCTCCCCACCTCCACCCCCCCTTGACCATTTGCGCAATCACCCCCCCTCCCCTGCTAGCTCCGCCCCTCCTTCCTCCCTCACCTCCCCTTGCCACCTCCCAACCATTCCCCATCACCAAAGCAACCATTTCCCCTCTCCTTCCACCAAAGGAACCACCCCTCCACCCTTTTCCCCCTTCTCATTTGCATACAGCTGAAGACCTGCAGAACAGCCGCCAGTTGCAGTGCTACCCACGACCTCTTCCCGAAGCTCCTCAGGGCGTGGTCTACATCTACGGAAAGGTCTGCGAGTCTTCTTCGCAAGCGAGGTGATCTCATCCCATTCCGAGTTCGGGGCTGTCCGGGAGAGCCATTCTCCCCTGACTGCGCTGGGCTCCCCCTGCAGAGTACCAGAACCGGTTTTGAAGCTGTGCCACGGCCAACCCTAGGAGAACCAAGCCGAGGCCTCTTCATCAAAGTTCTTCCACGTCCTGTCTTCTTCTAGGATCAGGAAGCGGAACTGCGTTCGGGTTTCGTGAGACAGAGTTATAGAGTTTCTCCTCCGACTGCTCCAAGCTGCTTCCCCAAGTCTGCTTCGACCTGTCAGCACCTTCTTGGGTCCCCCGATCTCCTCCGACCTCATCCGGCTTCCCCGTCAGTTTCGCTGCGAAGTAGACTTGACCATGATTCCAGCAACTCCAACGGCTCATGAGTCAGAGGTCGGGAACGGCCGGTGTAGCTTCTGCAAGTCACTGTTCATATCAGGTAGTTGCTGCGGCCAGATTCTGCAACCCTGTTCGAACCTCCACCACGGCCACATCCTTCAACTTCTGGAGGCGCCACTTGGCCGAGAGCTGCAACCACGAGTCTTCCACCACCACCAACAAGAGGCATCCCGTTCAGCATCAGGAAGTGCCTTTCCCATTTTTTTCTCCCCCGGGCGCGCAGACAGTTCGTTTAGGTCCTGCCCCGACAGTGCCTCACTCAACGGACTCCTCCTCACCGCCCCGACATCCTCTGGTGCTGTTCTTGGTTGCTGCTCGAAGAATACTCATCCACGGACGTCCTCAACTTGGTACCGTCTCATTCGGACTTCAGGAGCTTCCGTGGTGACTTCAGCCATCCGCTGCTATCCCTGGGAACAGTCTGCTTCTGCACGCAAGGGACCTGTTCCAGAGCCTGTCCCTGCCGGCGACGACCTCGGGACCGCCCACTAAAAATCACAGTCTTACCTGGGTACGTCAGCGACATTTTGGCGCAAGTCTCATCAAGTTCTGAGTCCAGGGAGCTCACAGTGGTGACTACATCGATCCGCTGTCTTGCTGTCCCAGACCCGGGCAGATTCGGTCGGGTGCTCCGTCGGCGCGATCGAGCTTATCTCCCCTCCCCGCTTGGCCGGCTTAGCGCCCCTCCCTGTGCGGAGGTAGTGTTTGACTTGTAATACAAAAATCCCCACCCCAAGTCCACCCTCCTGTGTGAGGTGTAGTGATTGTAATCTTTAAACAGGTCAAGCTTCATCGGCGCAGTGTGCGGGGATTCCACACTTCCCCGCTCGCCCTCGTCTCCGACCGGGATCGGTGTCTTCATACCGATCAGGTGAGCCTCGGGTTGCCTTACTCTACTGGAATTGCTTTGCTTGTTTAGTATTGCTTCTTAGTGCCGTCGGTCGGTGAGTGAGCGCCCGATCTCAAAATATCATCGATTTGAGTGCCACCGCGGAGCGAGTTGAGAGAGAACCACTACATCCCACGCCCTTGGCGTGCTGGCCGCCCACGGAATTGGGGCATCCCTGGCCCATTGGGGTCCAACCTTAGCTGGCCATACCCTTAAAACATTGAGGTTCAACCCCGGACCCTCACCGCCATCGCCGGTCCTCCTACGGACCCGAGTGTGCCAACGCGAGTGAGTCCGCTTGTGTCACGTTGCCTAAATCGTTGTGTTGCTTGCAAATTTACGTCCGACGGGTCGTGTCACATCAATCCCTCTATAAAAGCTGCTGCCCTTCGAGACAAAAAAGAGAGAGAATAGGAAGAGGAGACAAAAAAACAAAGAGAAAAAAAAACAGAGAGTAGTAGCCACTGAAGGAAAAGGGAGCTCGAGATCCCTCTAAGAAAGCTGAGGAGAAGAGAGGTTTGCAGAGATTCGAAGGGAGAGTCAAGGTGGATCAGTTCCAAGATGCCCTGAGGGGCTACAGCTTCCCTTTCCCCTGTCTCTTATTTGAATATCCCTTTCTCCTTTTGTGTCTATTTTTGAGCATCCTTGCTCCAGTAGCATCGAATGCTAATGTAACCCCGCTATCGGGGATAGAATCTATGTATGATTTTCTCAGTTGGGTTTTCTTCTGAGCTAGATGCATGTACGCTGTTCGGATGAATAGTTAATAAAAGTGGGCTGAGTTTTGCCCTCTCATTATCTTGTTCTCTTCCCCTGCGTCCGAGGTTTAGTATATGTAACGGCTACCGCAAGCTACATAGATCTTATAGTTTAATCTTCGAAGGTTTCTTTGCTATTTTTCCACACCACCTCGTATCCACATCGAGGGCCTGAGACAGTCCATCTCATGGCTTCTCGTCGATGAAATGAAGAGGGATAAATTCAGAACTGGCCGTCCGTGGTTCTGCCCCCAGTGAGGCCCCAGAGGGAAGGCTACCATCCCCTTGGATTGTACCCTCTCCGTAAAACCCTTGAATAAACCTTCTTTGCAAATCCCTGAATAAACTCTCCTTTAAGACTCTCAGAGCCCCTTGAAGCCTTAACCTTAAAAATCCCTTCAAAAAATAGTACTGAGACCCTCATTTCAAAAGCCTTCCCAGCCTCCCAGCGCGAGCCCCTCTCGGCGTGAGTCTCGCGCCGAGGACTGCCCGCGCCGGCTGAGCTTCTTGTGTCGCGCCAAAACCTATTCTCTTTGTCGCACCGAGACCTCCACACCTCTGGTGCTGAAGCCAGCCATGCCGATAGGTTCGTGCCGATACCCTCAACACTCCCGAGCTATGCCATCCTTGGTCACGATACCCTATCCTTCTAAGGAGAAATACTATCCTTCCCTCGATCCTCATGGGGGCTACATCAAAGGGGTCATTTCCCCCCTACATTCTGTCACCCCATCAAGTCATGGAGGTCTGCCACTATATGTTCTCCATTGACTATACAGGGGATATCAATAAATCCCACAATAGGTGAATGAAGTCCAATAAGATTCAGATCCTCCTAGATCTCGGGCTACGCCCGGCTCTTCTTTTGGTTTCCACTCCGACATTTCGTAAGCGGATGACCTATGATACCCTTTTGGCACACTCCAAAAAAAGGGGAGGTGCTGTCAAAATTTGTCCCCGAGCTTTACTTTGTCGTGCAGTATAATGCTTCCATTGAAATGATGAATTTAACCCCAATTGTGTGGCAGAGAGCTGAGCTATACTATCTCGTGACACTTTGGCCACCATCGAGAAAGGGGAATATAGACATTACAATCACATGATCTTCTTAGGCCTCATGTGGATGAATATACCCTCAACTTCCACCTCACCCAAATACTACCATGGACAAACTCATGAAACCCCTATTGAACACAAAGGACCCCTTTGAATCCATAAAAGCCCTCACAATACTTGAAAAACCAGCAGAAAAATAGCTATCGACGCCACAGTCCCTGACGCAGCCTCTTCCCGGCGCCACTTTCACGCCGGGTGAAGAGTGCGCCGGCATGAAGGGCACGCCGGGGAGCTTGCCGTGCCGACCTCCCTTCATTCCCGATCGCGCCGGTTGGCCTTCGTGCCGGAACCCCTGTCGCGCCGTTTACCTTTTTGCCGAAACACTTGCTGCGCCGTTTACCTTCGCTGTCGGCCACCTGTCATATACCCAACTTCTAGAAGCCCTACCGAGTCCACCATCAGCCTGGATTTAGGACCTTGACCCCCCCCATAGGCCATTATACCAGTCCCCATCACATCACGAGGGTTGCATGTCTCTTCAACCATGTCTAAACGGAGCTATATTGACGGGGTCTTACCCCGATATTCTATGCCATTAACCGTCGGGTTTTTCTTCCAACCCTGCCGACCCTGGGAGTCTTGCCATTGCAAGCCCTCCAGTGGTCCCTAAAGGGGACCATCAACAAACACCATGGCAATGGACACTGTCCCGTCATACTCAAATCCTTTTTGGATTAGGGCTACGCCCGCCTCTCTTTTGGCTTCCATCCCGGCATTCCGTGAATGGATGACCTATATTCCCCTTTGGCTTAGTCCAAAATAAGGGGATATGCTACCGGATTCACGCCATAACACCGTTATCATGTCCCGCATAGCACGGTTTTCTAAGCATGTCTCGCATCCCGTTAGCGGAGTTAGCATAATAGTCTTATCTCGTTTTACCCCCGAGGCATCCTTTCTTGGCAACTAATCAAGGGTTGTCCTTCTTTGGAAGGAAGTAATTAACGTCATAACCTTTATGGTATGACGGACTCCAGGTCCTAACACGAATATCACAATCAACTGACTGAGCCAAGTCGAGCGCACAATAAATTGTCACTCATGTGACTGGCACGCCTAATAAACCCAACAAAACAAAGGATAAAAAAAAACCATCCCCACAAGTCTGGCACGCCCGGTGAGACCTGAGTCTCCCTTCATCTCTTTGCCAAGAGAGGATACCTTCAGGGGCTTCCCCCAAGAATACTGATTGTTTGTCTGTTTGTCTCAGGCAAACGATGACGTCATACAGACTCACTGGTGTTGGCTTCGGCCCCGCAATCATCGCTGACCACGCAGAACACGGGTGCCTGGCGGTGCCCACAGTTTTTGGATACTTCCCACCAGCTGTAGGCCTCCCCAACTTCTTGGGGTTGGCCTTCGTCGACATGTTACAGACGGAGTCCCTGAAGACCGTCAAAGAGAAGGTTGCTAAAAAGGTCGAGGCCCCGGAGGCTCGATGTTGTGATAACTCATCCGCGAGTCCATTCCAAGTTGCCAGCTGCATGGTGCATCACATTGCTCACGGGGTCCGCCCCGTCCCTGCCAAGAACTTCAGGAGGCGCCGACACCGGAACCCCCGAAGGAAGGTTGATGCTGCTATGACCGGACGTCTCTCCGCATCCGGCAAGTCTATGCTGGTCGGTGGCCTCCGCGTCTTTCTAGATGGGCGTAAGGCTCGAGTGAGCCTGGACCGGGTGATCCCTACAGTGCCAGTCCACAACTCCTATCATGCTCTTGCTGGAAGAGGAGCCGAAGAAGAAGAAGCCAGCCGCCATGACCAGGGAAGGTTGGCTCCCAAGCCAAGAAGATTCAAATAGGTTTGGGTCCCCAAAAAGATCAAGCCTCTCCAGCAAGAAGCTCTGGTGTAGTAACCCCAGGTTCACCAGAGTAGAAGAGAGCAAGAAATGGGACCTTATCCCAAGGAAGGAAAAGATAATCATGGATCCGCCACACCGAGAAAGCTTTAGGGCCTGCGCCTGACAAGCCAACATCCCCGTTGTGGGAAGAAGAATACAGCAGACTACCGAGAGGACTCGGTTTGCTTACATTCCTCTGATGGGAGGTCGACAACTATCCCCGACCCTGCACCCGGGTCGAGGGCAAGAAGAAATGACCAATATGGTCAGAAGTTATTTTAGGGGGTTAGGCAGCCCCTCTTTGGGCCAACAACGGCTGTTGCAGGCAGTCGCAGCTGAAGAAGACTGCTGTCCATTAATGGCAGTGGGAGAAGAAGAAGATAGGAGGATGACGTCATCGGTTGGTGACAATGGATATGAAGACGGCTCTGATGTTCAAGCCGATGAAATTGCTCCCCGCCAAGGGGAAAAGGAAAGGATCTCTGTGTTTGAAAGGCTTACCTTCCTGGGGAATGTCAAGAGGAGGGTTTGCAGACAGAGACGCAGGATGCAGATTTTCACATGTAATATGGCCGGGATAGATGGCTATTATGGAAAATTGCCCGAGGAGCCTCAAGAGTTGGCCTGGCTAGCGGGAAGACCGGGGCCGAGCACTCGAAGAGTGGAAGCCACAAAAGAGAAGCTAGCGGCGACCGAAGGAAAGCAAGCCATGCCTTGCCTCCAACAGCATGACAAGGCCATTATTCTCACAGCAAATGTGATAACGACAGATGAAGAAGAAGATGTCTTGCTTGACATCCTACCTGAGGGTGCATCTGATGAGATGACAGAGGTCATCCCCAGCATAGCAGCTATGGACCCGACCGTACTGATGCGGCTCCAGAGGTACCGCCAGGAGATAGAACAGCTGAAGAAGCAATTGACGGAAAGGACAGAGTAGTCCTCTGCCTCCAAGCAGCCTGATGTGTAGGTCGAATCATCAAGGGGAGCTGTCAGCAAGAACGACTTCCCAACACTCTATACCCCACCTCTACAGGTGGAACCAAACTTGGCGACAACTCAACAGTGCCCATCACAGCCGCTGGCTCCGCCAGTGCTGCCACAGGTGCACCAGACGCCTCTACTGCTGCGCCCTCCTCCACAGGCGACCACCTTGGTCACCCCCTACTTGCAGCAGGCGCATTTCTACCCGAAACCGGTAGACCCGACCAGCATGAGCAAGATAATGGTAGAAAGGATGATCGAGATGAAGCTCGCTGAAAGGGCTGAAGGTGACTATGTTGTGTTTGATGCATATAGGGTTCCATACCCACCGCATCATGCTACCAACCGGCTTCCCCCTGGGATTAGCAAGCCGCCGAAGTTCGACAAGTTCAACGGGAAGGGATCTCCGAAAGAACATGTTGCCTATTACATGACCGTCATGGGTGACTTGGCCACTGATGAGTCATATTTATTGAAGTTCTTTGGGTCCTCACTCACAGGGCTCGCATTTGAATGGTACTCCAACCTCCCGGCCGGGTCGATCAGCGACTGGTCGGACATGCAGAGGAAGTTCAGAGAAAGGTTCCACATCACAGAGAGGGAAGTCACAGTGGCTGAACTCTATTCAACAAGACAGAGGGTAGATGAGACCGCTCTTGACTACATCAAGAGGTGCCAGGAGGATGCCGTACAGATCTGCAAACAGAACCTTAGGAGAGAGGTGCTGGAGAAGATGATTGGCATGGAAATCCGATCGTTCGACCATCTGAACAATATTTTGGCCGAAGTGGAGGCTTTCTTAGCGAAACCGGCCCCTACACTAAATACTCATACTGCACAAAAGGGCAAGGCAGCGGAACGACGCCAGGCACCGAAAGAAGCAAACGCCCTTGATATCAAGGCGTTTGAACAGCAAAAAGATAAAGGCAAGAAGACAGCTGCTCCTCAGCCTGCCATGACCGGAGATGGCGAAGAAGGCCCATCCCTCCAGGATAAAATGAAGAAGGCCTACTCTTTCCCAAAGGAGAAGACCAGGATCTTGTTTGACTAGGTTACCCAGTATGATAAGGTCACCTTGCCTGAGCCAAGGAGGCCGGAGGACCTGAAGAGAAGAGATAGCCCAAGATTTTGCCCCTACCACCAGATGCTGGGGCATCCAATTGAAGGCTGTTGTGTTTTTAAGGATCTTATCGAAGGCATGGTAAAAAAGGAAGAAATAGAATTGGGGGAGTACAAGGTTGACCCTCCACAACCACATGCGACGCCCGTAAGAAGGGCCGCCGTCAACATGGTCTCTCTGTATCAAGCCTTGCCTGAGGAGACCGTAGAAGCCAGTACTCAGTGTACGTATGAAGCTTGCTTTCTGGCCCTAATAAAAGAACAGGAGGGATGGCAGCAAGTCCCTGCAAGAGCCAAGAAAAAGGGCCTGCCTCACCCGGCACCGGGAACACATATTCGTGGCGTCACGCCACGACCCCGTTCACCAGTAGCAACACCTATGTGGACCAATCCACCAGCAGTTATCAGGATACCTACCCGCAATCGGAGGAGGCAGACTCCGTTGCCGGTAGTCAAGAAGATCAGTCCAGAAGCTCAGCGGCTACAGGACTACATAAATGGACTGGATGAGTATGTACAGCCCAAGCTAGAACCTTCGCTGGTATGGGATCATCTCCCGTGGCAGGAGCTGGAACAGCTTTCACTAAAACAGGAAGAGGAAGCTGACAATGTTGTGCCCCTGTGGTTTTGATGATGGTTTTAATGGTGGTTTTGATGATTGGTCTTTGAGGTGAGTTATTCACTGTGAGTCATCTTGCTGTGTGAGTCATCATGCTATTATTCACCTTCTGATCATAATGCAGTTCTTCATAAGTTCTGATATGGCATTGCATATTTGATTATGTTCAGTCATATTACTGTTGCTCTTTAGACTGTAGTTTGATACTGCAGCGTCGACCCATCGAACTGCAGCGTCGACGCTGCCAAGGCACTTCAGAGGTAGCAGTAAGAAATATTTGATCTGCTGCGTCCACGTTGCTTGGGCAATGCATTAATGCTTGGTGCCTCTTTAACTCTTGCTGCATTTATTCATTGGTCTGGTCTGTAGTGCATCGACCCCTTGTGCTGATGGGTCGACCCCTTAGTTCATTCATTGAAAGTCTATACACTGCTGGAGCATCGAGTCTGTACAGCGTCCGTTGTCTAGAATTCTTGAAGTCTGTACATTAGACTGTGGCAAAGTCTATACATTCGGTTCCTTGGGCAAAGTCTATACATTGTGGCCTTGAACTTTCAAGTCTGTACACTCTTTATTTCAAAGTCTGTACATTGTTGCCTTGAAGCCGTTCCAAGTCTATACAACGCCCAAGTCTGTACAGCCATCAGTGAACCCTCCAAGTCTATACATCCAGTTGAACGCAAAGTCTACACATCGCCTCACATCTTACAAGTCTATACATTGGCGATTGGGCATCCAAGTCTGTACATTGGCCTTCAAGCGTTTCAACTCTATACATTGCTGCTTTGACCAACTCTGTACATCCGGTTGCCTGACTTCTGTTTCAAAGTCTACACATTCATTGTTAAGGCAAGTCTATACATTGGCTCAGGGTCTTCAAGTCCATACAGAGTCTTCATTTTCTGAAGTATGTACGTTCGTTTTGGGAAGTCTCTACATTCATTCATCTGAAGCTTCTTCAAGTCTGTACAACGCTGCTTTGTCAAAGCCTGTATATCGCAGCTATGTTGAAGTCTGTACAGCCAGTCTCTTGACAAAGTCTGTACAGTGTCTCATATTGGAACCAAGTCTGTACATCGGCTTCGCACCTGTAAGTCTGTACATTGGCGTCATTACACCAAGTCTATACACTGCACTCATGCATTGTCCTTTACGGTAAAGTGTATACACTGTCCATGTGCTAATTGTTCAAATGTATATACACTCGCTATTATAAGAGCCTGAACTAACTAAGTATATACATTCCTTTTCGTCCAAATGCGTAAACGCAGCAGGCTGATGGAGTCAACGCAGTGTCTTTGCAGGCTGCGTCAACCCTTTGGAGCAAGTGTGTTGACGCCACCTCGACTCCAGTTGCTTAGCGTACTGCTGAAGGGCACGTGATCCGAGGTGCCTGGCTCGTGATCCAAGGATGGACGAGATACCAGGATGCTGCCACATGGTCCGAATTTTTAGGGCAGGAAATGTGGAAGCCACACGCGCCCAGTATGCCTACTGCTGCTGCTTATAAAAGGAAGCCTTCAACCAACAGATGAAGACGGATCGAAGAAGAAGCCTGGAGAGCAGAAAGCCCTTCGATCCAGAAAAAGAAAAGAAGAAGAAAAAGAGTTGAAGAGAAGAAGGAGAGAACAGCGTGAGAGAAAAGGAGAGTAGAAGAGAAAGAAAGAGAGAGAGAGAGAGAGATAGTGTTCGTGAGAAGTGAGAAGAAAGAGAGAAGGAAGAGAAGCAGAAAGAAGAGGAAGAAAAGAAGAGGAGGAGAGAGAGTCTATTGCAGATCAGTTCAGTCTGTTCGTGGATCAAATCCAGAACGACTATGCTCATTGAGAGCTACATCTCTTGTGTTTCATTTCTAACTTTTGTTGCTGTGTTTTTTTATGTTTCCTTATTTTTTCTTTTGTTTCTTTGGTTAGCCTTGTTCTTCCGATTGCCCTACTGGGGATCGGGTTCCTCCTGTGGATTCAGGAGAAGGGAGACTTGTCTCCGATTCTGGGCTTGTGGCTTGCAAGTCCAGGGGTCCCTCCGGTTGGAGGAAGAGAGGTCTTCGACCTCTGGTTGCTGGTGACGGGGAGTCACTGGCGGGTTCCCTCCTGGACTGGAGGAAGAGAGACTTCGGTCTCTGGTTTCCAAGTGGCTGGGAGTCACTTGGGGTGTCCCTCCGGTTGGGAGGAAGAGGGGAGGCTGTTCCCCTGGTCAAGCTGTATGGCAACAACTGTTCGCAGACTGAGTCTGCTTGGTTCTAGCATTGGCTAGTGAAGCCTCACTCCGGTTGGGAGTGAGGGGTTGATGTAGGTCTGGAGGACCGAACCACCTTAAAATTATTTGTGCTGTGGTTTGCCTTGCGTTAGCTCCATATCCTCTACCTCCCATTCACAGGTTGTGCATGCTTGGCTAGTTGCATTATCTAGAGAGTTATTTTTGAGCATTATATTCTGCTAAGTGTGTTTGGGTTGTTTAGCTCTGCCTTCGTTTCTGGTTGTTCAGGTGGCTGCATTGGTGCAGTCCAACTGTTTGTTCATTTGTTGCCTTATCATTTCATCTTGGAAAGCTCATTAGTCTTTATTCCGCATATCTGAGCTTTAGAGTTTTAATTTAGGCTATATTTTCTAGAGGGATACATTCACCCCCCCTCTGTATCCGGGCCTAGCACCCTAACAATTGGTATCAGAGCCGGTGTCTGCATACAAGGTCCAGCGACCTGCAGATTCGATCTCTGGTTTTCGGTGCTAATTTGTTTTTAGTGCATCAATATTCCTGTTGCATTAATCTGTTGTGTTCTCATGGCTCATCCTCCACTATTCAGTAGTTCAAATATTAAATTCTGGCTATATCGTATGCACAAGCATGTTAACTCTATTAATCCACAATTGTGGAAGGTTATCTCTCACAGTCCACATGAACTTCCTAAGGATAAGTCCAAGTGGACTCATGTTCACAAGTTGAAAAATGATGATAATGTGAGAGCTCTAAATCTAATGAAGGCTGCAATCGGTTCTGATGATTTTTCCTCTTTCTCAGGTTGTAGCTCGGCTAAGGAAATATTGGATGAATTGCTTCGCATCCACAATGGAAAGGAAGAAGAATGTCTCATGGCAAGAAGGAGTGATCAATCAGATGAGTCCTCATCCCAGGTAAACTCTGAGACCGAGGATATTAGTCATGATGATTTAGTTGCCATGCATGAGCATCTACTGGAAAAATATGAAAGAGTTAAATCAGAAAAGAGAAAATTCAGAAAAGAGAAAAATTCTGAAGTTAGAAGTCTGAAAGCTGAAAATGAAAACTTGAAATCTGACATGATTAAAGAAAAAGATGAGTTAAACAGGTTGAAATCTAAAAATGAGAATATTAGAAACAAACTCATCGGTGAAAATAATTCTTACAAAACATGTGCCATTCTCGAAGACATGATTAATGATTTTGATTCTGATGACAGGTTTCAAAAAGAACAAATCAAATCTTTAAAAGTAGAAAATGTCTACTTGAAAGATCAAAATAAAAAGCTAATGGTTCTTAATACTGTCTTCTCTGAAAAATGGTTGTCAATTGAAAAAGGAAAAACTGTTGTAAAGGAAAATGAGAACAACATTGAAATAATGGTTCAACAAGAAAATGAAACTCTGAAGAACCTGAATGATGCTTTGCAACAACAACTGACTGTTTGTGAATCTGAGCTATCCAAGTATGAAGTGAGCATTGCTTCATTGAATTCTGAGATTGAAGATCTGAAAAATTCTTTGTCAAAATTCGTTAAAGGAAAAGATAATTTGAATAAGCTGCTTGGTTCTAAAGTGAATTTTCAGAAAGAAGGACTTGGGTATGTGCATGTCAATAAGGAAGTGAATGAAAAGAAGAAGTCAACTGTATTCGTGAAAAGCTCTGAACAAGCTAATCAATCT